>PVKE010011283.1:11376-40719 GCA_004027555.1 Craseonycteris thonglongyai | reverse complement strand
ATAAATGTAGAAATTAGAAGAATTTGGAAAGAATTGAAAACAATTATTATTAATGAAGTAATATGAATTAAGATGATTTTTAACTACAGAAGGTTTTAATCTAAATAAAGTTTTAAGAGATAAATAACAATTAAAATTAAAAAATAGGTTGACTGTCTCAAGCACTCCAGTTAAAATATCTATTCTCCCAAACACTTACCCACCCCAACCCCCCAAAAAAGAATGGTGAGTATAGTTATTATAATGTGTGGGACAGAAAACATGTTAAGTGCTGGATCCGGCTCTAAATACTTGCCCTGAATTTTCCAATAATAGAGCTGTTATAGAGAAGAATAAATGCAAATATCTCATTTGGAAGAGAGTTCATATGTGGAAATTTAGCATAGTGGGGCATTTGAGTTAGTGAAAATAAATAAGTTCAGTAAATTTGTGAAAACCTATGCTTTTAAATATGTGAAAATAACTAGAAACACACACCGTCATTCGGTTACTCACATAGCTGTATGACAAAGCAGCAGAAGAGATCTACTTAAAATGAAAGGATTCCTAGGGAAACGCAAAGTCAGAAGCTTAAATTATCAAGCATGACAAAGCCGAGGTTCCACACAGGACAAATCGAGAGAGCAATGGGAGCACAGAGAGGTTAACACGGAAACCTATGATGTGAGTTCTTGGTGCAGAACAAATCCTCAGCTGAAGTGGTTGCTATTTGAACCCAAAGCTAAACCAGGAGGAAAGGAAACCGTGTTTCTGACGGATGAATCAACCTCTGCAAACCCTTTATAAAGTTTCCATAAAAACTGCTAATAGAAGTGATTGTAAAGTTTCATGAAACAGCTGTTTTTCTGAAGACAACTGGATGAGGAATGATTGTGCATTGTATTTATTATTCAAGACAGATCACCTGCCCCATGCATTTTATGTATAATACAGAACCTAATTTTCCTAAAATTACACAAGACATACATTTATTACTGTTGCATCAGATTTTGAGAAGTAGATATGCATAGCCATGACAGGGTAGCTATTTAATATCTGATTACTTCTTACAAGTGTATCCAAAATCAGAATTACTCCCACCACACTTACTGCTATCTCTTGCCTGATAGTGGAAGAGCCCCACATGAGGTTGTACTGTTTCAGAACTTGTTTTCCTCAAGTCAATTCCCAAAAGTATAAGCAGATAAAAATTGAAGTGAGATTGTGTTACTCCTCTCCGCAAAAATATCAGTGACCATTAATTTTATATAATTTCCTAAAAGATACCTGCTCCTACCTATAATCATCATAACTCTTTAAACTCTCACTCTCTTTTATTTAATGTCCCCACTTGTTAATTGAGCATTAGGAAATCTCAGGGCCTTTGCCCTTCCTGCTTTTCCTCTGTCCCTCACTCTCCCCAGACACCCATCCACCTGCTTTCTGAACTATGATTGTTATTTTTTTAATCATTTTGATGAGGTGTCCCTGATCATCTTTATAAAGAGCAACTACTCTCCTCACCTCCTTGGTAAGTCCTTAACTGTCTGCACAATCTACTTAACTTTCTCATAACACTGACCACCACTTGATAAAAATTTTATTTATTTATTTTTCAGTCTCATCCCACTCAAATGTAATCCCCATTAAAAAACAACAACAAATTTTTGCCCCTTTTGTTTTCTGACTTATCTCTAATATCTATAAAAGACTATTTGGCATACCATAGATGCTCAATAAATATTTTGAGTAAACAAATACATAGATGGCATTAATATTCATAGAGAAACCTAGATTTAACTTGGACACTCTTCTCTTCCCTACCATTCTTTCATCCTACCTATTATCTCTTCCCAACTCTTTAATTATTTTGTCAACATGTTTCTCTGGCATTGCATTTCAATCACAGCTATTAACATTTAAAATTAATATTTAGGGCATTGATGTTTCAGTTGAATTGGAACAATAGTCACCTTGTATCCACAGGGAATACATTCCAAGACCTCTAATGGATGTCTAAAACCAAGGATAGTACTGAATCATTTATATGAGGGATGTCCAGAAAGTATCCAGCCATGTACTCATTCTCATCACACTGACAATTGCTAGATTTTTCCTGGACAGTCCTCATATATACTGTTTTTACTATATATACATACCTATAATAAATTTTAACTTGTGACACACAGCACAGTAAGAGATCAACAACAATAGCTAACAATACACTAATAAAAGTTATGTGAATGCATTCTCTCTCTCAAAATATCTTTTTGTACTGTACTCACTCTTCTTGTGATATTGGGAGACGAGAAATTCCAAATCTATTTTTCAGTCTGTGTGATGGCTATGGTCACTCACTTCAGGGGATCCCATACTGAAGACCTTGTAGGATCAATGTTTTCTGGTGCAACATGTTGCCAAAAATCAGAATACATTTTCTGTACATGGCTTTAATGCGTATTTTCAATGCCTTTTTCTCTCTTAACTAAGCACTTATTACACAGCATAGATATAACTTTATTAATTTGATGTACAACAGCAATTCCTTCACAGAAGAGAAGATTCATTCTTACCATAGATCTTAGCAACCTCAGCATGTGAGTTTTCTTTTTTTTTCTCCTTAAGTTAAGAACTTTCAACTTTTCACTTAAAGGAGTCACTTTACAGTTACTCTTTGGCTTGTCTCAGTTGCCAGCCTTATTATTCTTTTGCTTTGGACACATTATTAAATAAAATAAGGGTTACACAGAATCATCTCACTTTCCATCACCATATGTTTAATTCCCACTCCCTACTCCTCCCCACCCATCTCTCCCACCCACCTCCCCCCTTACCCTCAGGCATGCATGTTCATTCTTTATAAGTGATACTTTCATATAAACGTCTAAAACGTTTCAATGCCTTTGCACTCCAAAGACATACATTCCAAAGTATACATTCCAAAGCACGACACTGCAGGACCCCCATGATGTAGTCTCAGATCCTTCCCTGTGTCACATGCTATATTTTTTTCAGCAACTAAACCATTTGGCATTCCTGCAGGTGGCTGTGAGGTCAGTGGACAGCAGCCACTCAGATCTTCAAACCTTTTGCAGGGGCCATAGGTGAGAATAGCCTCCAGCAGCTGCTCATCAGTCCCATCATGTTTCCCTTGGGTGGGCTTCCCAGTCAAAGTTAAGGGTGGCTGGGAATTTAGTGCTAGCCCCTGGGTTCCTAGCTGTGCCATCAGCCTGGCCTCATAGACCTGCACTGAGGCCTAAACCTCACCTGCCTGATGCTCCCTTTTCCACCTCTGCTTTCACAGGTGTGAGCACTGCACTGGCCTCAAGGCTCTGCCTTCAGCTCCCTCCGCTTTGTCCTTCAATAAATCTCATGCAGGTCTTTTCCCATCCTGTGGCCTCCTTCTCTGGAGGATTTGAAATGACATACCAACACACCGCTTCTCAAAAAAAATTTCCAGTTGTGTGTTTGTTCTTCCTTCAATGCCCTCCTTCTCTTTTTACCTGAGTCTTATGTGGTCATAAATTGACAAATTCAAAGCTCAAATGTCCCTCGTATATACCCCTTCTATAATCTTTCCAACTTGTGAACTTTTATAAAAATAATTGTATTATATAATAGCTCCTCCTGTACAATGTCTCATCCTCCCATTGGACTTCAAGGCTCTTGATGGTCGGAGCCATGTCTTATTTATCTTCATAAAGGGTAAACACAGCACCTTGGAAGTTCTAGATATTCAATACACATGTGATGAATTAGATTGCTGAGGGTCCTTTATTAGAAGAGTGTGAGGCTGGGATATCAAAATAAAGTGCTATTTATGATCTACAGCCCCTCTTAACATTTATATTTAAATCTTTCATAACATTCCAATAAATCAAAAAGCAATTCTCTATCGCAGTTCTGCAGTAGCTAGTCTAGGTCTGATGCACAAATAAAAACCGGAGAAAATGTCATTTTACAATAGTTCAAGGCTCATGTAAGTAGTATAATGACCACAATTCTAAAATATGTTAAACACTGAAGATTAGCACAAATGGGCTTGGAATCAGGAATTTCTAAAGGGGTACAGAAAGCAATGCATTTAGGATAGATACATTTATCACACAGAATAAAAAAGGTACCGTATTTTTAAAAATTATACTATTTAGAAATCTAATTCTATTTATTATATTAAACAATGAAGAAATGTATGAAACATAAAATAAGATAGTTTCAAAATATATTTTTTAAGTGGGAAAAAACCTACCTTGGTAAATTAATAAAATTTATAGCAATTGAGAACATGACTTTACCATTTCTATATCATTAAGTAAAATTTTGAGACAAATTTTAACCAATCATCCAATACATTGTGGTAAATATTTTGTTCCTATGTGTATATTTCATGTAGACTTCAGAACATCACCTTTAAAATTCTAGTGGGAAAGGTGTAAAATATCTATCTGAGTCAACATTTTCAAAAAATAATATAATTTATGGACACATGCTACATGAGAAAATTTTTTTTGCTTAGTAGTCAATGTCCAAAGGTCCCTCGTTATACACCACTCTGGTTAGCCATTTACTCAACTACTGTATGTCTATGAAGTGTTCATTTTTATTCTAATGCTACTACCATGTAACTGTGACCATTTTCTACATTAAGGAGTATTAGTAAATTAAATTCAATAAAAAAAATTTGGGATTTCAAAAAGGGTTAGAAAATAAAATCAACTTTTTAATTTTAGGCAAACTTTTAGAATCAATTGCCCAATGGTCACAACCTTGTTAGGATGGCAATCGACAAGTATAGTCAAAGTTTCATGTGGCTGACGGAGGTATCAACAGGCACCAACCTGTGAATGAAGCCCCTTGTGAAGAATATTTAGTTGTATTAGATGTGCTATATGTATTTGTGTATAATAAACAAACACATACAATTTTTTGTTCTTCTTATAAAATCGAATAAAATAACTCCATTATTTTGGAAAAAGTGCAGTAACTTTGATCAGAAAACCATTAATACTTTGCCAATCAATCTAAACTAATGTGAGATTTTCTTATATTAAGGCAGTAGTGATGGTAAAATAACTTTCTGGTTTCATTTTGGAAAAAGGTACCTAATTGCCCTAGTGTTGAAACAATGTTTAATTTATTTACTATGTTGGGAATAGTGAGACTAACTCAAAGATAAGAAAAGATAAGGATATAAAGAACAACAGTTTTTCAAGAATGAATCACACACACTAAATGGCTATTTGTGGTAATAATATTTTAAGCAATGTGGTGATTTTTGTTTGTTTTATTATGCATTTAACAAATATCATCTGTAGTTAATGAGTTTCCTAGAAGAGTTTATTATTTCATATAATTAATTTTGGAGTATGTTGAAACCCTACAATATTGAGAATCTTATGTTCTTAAAATGCTAAAATTCTGACCTACCTTAAGTAGTAAATCTATTATTAATATCTAAAAATGCAACGTTTCTACTTTACTTTTAACAGTTTCCTAGGGACTGACTGGCAAGAACTAGGAGTTCAACTATTTTTCTTCATCAGATTTTTCTTAATTTTCTTTAAGTCAGTGATTCCACTTGGCCTCTGACAAGATATAGTTTAGGTCCTGTATGCTCACACACTTTGCTTAATATTTCTCTAAGTCATGGTTTAATTTGTAAATCAAAACTGCTTCAATGATGTTATCCCTGAATCGCAACTATCCTTTATTCTAATTTCCATTTTTTTTCTCAAACATTATTTGGGAAAAACACACACCCTTAATTAAAGACCATATTTACAAATGGTATGTTTATCATCCCCAAGATTCTGTATTGCTTTAAAAATATCATGAATATTTGTTCTCAGAGCTCTACCTAACCACTTACAAATTTCTAAATCCTTACAGGCCAAATAATTTTACAGTGCTATGTTTCAATAAAAATTGTCAAAAAACTTTTGAAACTATTGTTTCAGGTATTGATTTTGATTTGCTCTTTTGCTAAGTATAAACCCAAGTCCAAAAATATACTAGAATATCTGTGGAACTTTCCAATGTACCCAATAATCGTTCAAATTAGATTATAAAACTAAAATAAAATTAATGGAAAGTTTTCTGAATTTTGGTTAACTCTGAAAAAGGTTTTTATTTTTTAGCTGAATAAGATTAAAGAAAATAACTATAAAACATAGCTGTGCTCTAAGAACTGAAAAATATACTCTGCATCTATTCAACCAAATATACAGTTTAATAACATATATTATTTTTTTAAGATTTATTTTTATTTGACAGAGAAAGAGAAAGAGACATAGAGAGAGAGAGAAACAAAGAAAAGGGGGAGGGCCCAGAGCGGTCTCCATAGCTGCATGTCATTGGTTTTCTACATAGTTTCATTCCACAGGTGGGCATGGCTGTGCACAGCAAGAACCAGGCCTATGACTTCCCACATGGGAAGCTCGTCCCGGTAAAAACAAAACTGGGATCCCCGTATGGGAAGCACACCTCAGTTCAGCATATGGGTCCACATGGACCAGGGTCGGGGTTCAATCTTTGAACCCTGGGGCTGCAAAGTGAGTGTTCAACACACTGAGCCATCCTGGCTTCCCCCAATAACACGTATTATTAACATGCATTTATTATCTCTATTGAATCCTATTTTATGGAGTATTACATAATTAATGTAATATTTTAATCATGTTACAATAACAAAAATAAGTCTAGAAACATAACTGGGTTAGATATACTTAGTGATGTCCAGTGGGATGCATTCTTTTATAAGATTTAAATAAGTAATTAGAGTGAGCTACAAAAATATGTGTCACTAGCATTATTAAGAAAACAGGATCTAAATATTAATTTAAAATATCAACCTGCAGCTGGGGGCAGGGGGGAATGATCATTTAGAACAGTGGATGCAAAGAGAATTACAGAAAAATAAACACTTTGGTGGCTTTTCATGATTAAGTATCCTTATGAGAACTCATAAGCCCAATATGATTTTTCTTTCTTTTTTTTTTATCGAGTGTTGTTCATGTTCTAATAAGAAAAATCAATAATAAGGAAATGGTCGGCAGGAGAATGAGCACAGAGCAAGCACACCTTATATGAAACCTTCCAGAGTGTACATCATGATAGTACAAGACACTCTGGAAGCTGAATCCATGTAACACCAGATAGGGCTGGTTTGGGACTGGCTGTTATGAGATTCCAAATATAAATGTAACATAACTCAATTTGCTAGCATGTCTTACAAACACTCATTTTGAAATAGTTTGACAATTTGTTTAAAAGAGATCTTTAATATATCTTAATTTTTCAACCCATGCAAATTTCACCTAAATGTACAATCTCTATTAAAACTTGATACACCACCTGCTATATGTCGTCATTTACTATAACTGGGAGTATATTTACTTCCTGGAAGCTATAATTTTTATTAACACATGCCCTCATTGTTAGGGTCAAAACATAGACAATTTTACTCTTTGTGTTTTCTTTATGAGGAATAAAGTATTTTATAAATGAAGCTTTACACCAACATTGCAAATAGCTTCCTGCTGGAAATACTCCCTGTACAAAAGCAATCAAGGTAGTGATCTACCAATATTGCCCTCAGAATACTATGGAGCATGCTCTGCAAGGAGCAATTCTATATGATCTTAAAGAAAGATTATCAACAACAAGAATAACTAATGGGAACAAAAGATAAAGATAAACATTTAACATGGCCATTTTCAAATATATGTAAAATATCTCCATATGAACTATAAAGTTCAGGTATTTACAAGAGATGTGTTATAAAATCAATCAATATTGGACACTAAAAACATTGTTGACAAAAAAGCACTTGAAACTTAAAGTTTTTCAATATTCATTTCACACCAATGAGGTGATAAAGTGGTAATTCTAATAACTGGCACTGTGATCTAAAGATAATTATTGAATACCTTAATGAATTTTAATTAATGCCTTGAGACTTAATTCTTACTATGTCCTATATTTGAGGCTAATTTTCCAATATTTCATTAAATGATTTTACCAATAAATGATTTCATCTCTTGACTGAATGAACTTGTCTAAAGGAAGTGCCAAACACAAATTACTACCGGTACCTGGGAAGGACATATGTCCTGATACAAATTAATATTTCCTTGTTAGCCAGGTTAAGAAGAATGAATTCTCTAGAACTTATAAAGTTTATTTGTTAAAATCAAGTTTCAGAATCTGTAAGGTGAAAAAACAAAACAAAAAGAAAATATCTTGACCCAAAAAGGACTCCACAAGCAATCCTGTGAGAACAAGTTTGATATAGCCTACGGTTTACTCTCTAATCATCTTTATAACAAAGGGAAATACTAATACTTGATTCAGGTAAATCCTACACAGGCATTATTGTGGATGAAAGCAAACCACATATTCCCTATTGATTGTTCAATATATATATATATATATATATATATATATATATATTTTGTTTGTTTGTTTATTTTTTGTAAGAAACCTGAAAGCATTTATTATTTAGGTACAAAGCACTTAAATTATTTAACTTGCTAACAATTTATCTACTGGGCGTGCAAAAAATAATGTATTTTTAAGAAATGTTATCTACGCATGACTTTTCTAAGTTGAACTGAATTATGGTAGCAATGTATAATATGATGTTCACTCAATAGATGGCATGAGTCAAAAAAATGCTAGCGTCACCATAAAACATGAAGGACAGCCAAAGAAAATGGCCAAAGCATGGTGGTTGTTGGAGGAGCCAAGACAAGTTTGAAATGGTATTTGAAATTTGAACGTGATGTCAAAGTACAACAAGGGAGATGGGAATATGCAACAGAACCTCCAACATGCCTAACAATTGCACGCATTTGTGATAAGTTTGAGATAAATGTTAAATTGAAATGGCACGCACAGCAATACGAGTGGATACTTTGGTCAATGTTGCTCAAGCAGTAGTTTGCTGCTATCAGAAGTGTCTGGATGCTGATGGTAAGCACTTTGAGCATACCTTATAACTGCAGAAGTCAAACATGACTTGTATTCATCTTTTGTTGTGTGTATATATCTAGTATTACAATTTCAATACAGTTTTTTCCTTTTTTAAAATTCGTAGGGAAGTCGGGATGGCTCAGTGGGTTAAGAGTTCACTTTGCAGTGCCAAGGACCGAGGATCGAATCCCAGCCCCAGCCCGTGCGGACCCATGTGCTGAACTGGGGAGTTCCCCCCATTCAGTTCTCTTTCTGTATCTCTGTATCTCTCTCTCTCTCTCTCTCTCTCTCTCTCTCTCTCTCTCTCTCTCTCTCTCTGTCAAAAACAATAAAAAAATAAATCTTAAAAAAAAATTTCTACACATTTTCTTTGGCACCCTCATTTACACATTTCCTATATGTATGAATTGCAGTTACTATGATTTAGTTAAATAACAGTCTCTCAGCAACATGGCTTAAGTTTCAATTACTACAGCCTATTAGTAATTATTAAATATAAATAGTAATTTGTAGAGTTACACATTACAAACTTTGTTGCTAGTTGTACAGTCCACAAATTACAATGTATTTATCCGTGACTGATCTTGGCATTTCTTTCAAAGCTCACAGACTTCAAAGCATATAGTTTTGTTTGCTTTTATCTCCCAGTGATAAGTCCATGTGATATTTTACAAAAATGGACAATTAAAAGACTAGTTGTTGAACAAAGACATAGGTGCAGCAAAGAAGCTAAAAGTAATAACATCACAAATAAGATCTACATAGAAATATAAATGAGTTATAGAAGAAATAGCTGACTATGGATACATTGTTGCCCCTACTACTCCTGAGAATCTAGATTCACAGCCAGGGGAAAGCCGGGACGGCTCAGCGGGTTGAGCGCTCGCTTTGAAGCCCCGAGGACCGAGGATCGAATCCCGGCTCCGGCCCAGGCAGGACCCACGTGCTGAACTGGGGAGTTCCCACAGTTCGGTTCTCTAGCTGTCTCTGTCTCTCTCTCTATCTGTCAAAAAGTAAAATAGAAATAAATATGCACTGAAGACAAAAAGATAATTTCTCTCTATAAATGTGAAAAGATAAAAAAAAAAAGAAAGATTTAGATTCACAGCCAGAGAAACTTTGTGGGCGTGAAGGTAAAGTTATTGACAGAAAGGGGCAAAGTGTCTGTGATTAAAAGGGTAATGATGTCCCAGAAGATGTGATGCCAGCAAAAAACTTCACGATAATGGAACTCTGAGATACTTCAACACATTGACACTGCAAAGGATAAAATGCTCCTAGGTGATCCAAAGGAGAAAGAAAGAAGTACGACAATTCTCCAAGGCATAGAAAAGATGCTTGCACCATACTCTAAGTTATATGATGAGAAGAAAAAGACAAGCACTGTTTTAAAATTATGCTTGGTAAGTTTTTTTTTTAAAAAAACAAAACAAATAATAAAACACTTTAATCCTCAATGTTTCTATAGTTTTAACTTACATTTGCCCATACATATATAACCACCAGGAAGAGAGTTTTTAATGTTTGAGAAAATATTTAAAAAATGACAGAAAAATTGTAATTTTTTTTCCCACCAATGATTAAGATCTCCTTGCATGGTTTCAGATAGCCCCATCATTTTAAGACCCTTCCCTAATGTGCTGCACCAGGACCACCTGTATTCCAAAGAAGAGAATTTACTGACCCCTATGCTAACACCCTCCACTAGGATTCTGAATTTTAGGCCATAAAGAAGTGTTTGCTATGCTCCTAAGAACAAAGATTAAAGGATACAGGAATAAATCTTCTTAGTACCTCTTTTACAAATATTTGCCAATCCTTGTTCTATTCTAATCTATAGAGCAAAGGGTTTATGGGGAAACCAGGATGACTCAGCAAGTTAAGCACTTTCTTTGCAGCCCCAGGTTCAGAGGATTGAGTTCTGGATCCGGCCCATGTAGACCCATATGATGAACTGGGGTGTGTTTCCCATGTGGGGAGCTCCCAGTTCAGTTCTTGCTGGGGCAAGTTTTCCATGTGTGGGACGCCCTCAGTTATGATCCCAGCTTCGGGGGAGGGGCGCACTTTCTACGCAGAGGTCCCCTGGTCCATTCCCTGCCCTGCTTGACCCCCACCCACCTGTGTGAAATAAAACTACGTTGAAAACTGATGACGTACAACTACGGAAACTGCTCTGGGCCCTCATCCTTCTCTCTGTCTTGTCTCTGTCTTTTTAAAATAAATTAAAACAAACAAACAACAACAAAAAAAACCCGATTTCTGTACTGTAATCTTTCTTAAGAAATACACTTTAGGGTTATTCCATGATGGCTCAGTGGGTTGAGTGACTGCTTTGCAGCCCCAAGGCCAAGGACCAAATCCCAGCTCCGGCCTGTGCAAACCCATGTGATGAACTAGGGTGTGCCAACAGTTTAGTTCTCACCGGGGCAAGCTCCCTATGTGGGAGGCCCCCTGGCCTGGTTCCTGCCCTGTGAGGTTCCATGTCCACCTGTAGAATGAAACTGTAGAAATCTAATGATGTGCAACTATGGAGACTGCTCTGGGTTTTCCCCCTTCTCTCTGTCTCCCTCTGTCTGTCTGTCAAAATCAATAAAAATAACAAATAAAAAAAAGTAATACATTTTAATATAGTAGGTAATTGAACCATTATGAGAACAGAAATGGTCAATGCATGCTCTGAGTGTGGAAAAGATTTTAACCAGTCATTGCTTCGTCTTCATGAACCGCAAAGCATACTTCTGATCTGTAACCGTCTCCTTCCTCACTTTGTTCTTCTCAATTGGCAAACATTTGTGGCCCATGCTCCATCCTCCTGTTACACATGCTTTACTTATACAACACAAGCCAACATGGTTTTTTTTTTTCCTTCTGATATCTTTTGGATCCTCACAAGCATCACAGACGTTTTCATCAGTGATGCCAAAAGAACTGGGAATATGTTAGTTTACTTTGTCATCCTCTATTGCCTCACTGGCTGCTTCTGCAGCAATGAAACAAACAAAAAAAATGGATCATGCATGAAATACAGCTATTGTTTATGAAAGAGTGGCTAGTCTGAAAACAAGATAGATCTTTAGTATTCCATGGATCTTCCCCTACCAGACTGTAACAGTTCTGAAGGAGGTTAAATTGTGAGCCAAGACTGTCAAAATTTTCCCTTGCTAGAGAACCAAAATAGCCTGATCAGCCCAAAAGCTGCTGAGCCTCACTATTAGGAATTGCAGCTCCTGTGCAATGTGAAAGATAGGGGATCTGGTCTATTTCATCATTTGGGTTTTTTTTCCCCTGGAGTTATAACCTAAAGAACAAGGATTTCTGCTTGAACAGCTTGATGTGACACTTATCTCTAGCTTTATGGATGAAGTCATAGTGTTGTTTAATGCACGTCATTAACCCGGGTCTCTTGGATCTCAAATCATTGTAGACTAAAGTTCAGTTTTAGTCAGCATCTAGAAGTGGGCATGCAAACAAGTTCAGAAGATATTCTTAAATCAAGATTAGTCTGCAGGACATCTATTCATTCACCAAATTTTATTAAGCATCAACTATGTGCCATGGGGCATCTGGTATGAAGACTTCAATATGGACAAATAGCTTTTCGCTCTTATAACTTCTCCTAGATTTTCCCTTAATAGGTTGATATCAAATAACTAAGAATTTCAGTAAAAGGCATAAGAAAAGCCTAACAGTCAGAAAAGTAACCCCAACTAATGATTTTTAAATTTTTGGCAGGTTGACAAACTTATTCTCCCCTAAGAGGAAGAATTGTCACTATTCCTGAAAAGGTCTTAAAAAGACTTGGGCAAATTGTGTGATTGTCACTTTATCTAGCAGAAGAGAAAGTGTTTAATAATTTGAAGCATAAACACCATCAAGGTTCAGAGCACTGGGTTGAGAAATGGGCGGGCGCTATATAACTTGAGCTCTATTGCATTATCACATGCATATTTTTTTAAATGTTACTGAACAGTTTAAAAACACAATTCTAGTTCTTAATGAAAAGAACTCTACAAGACACTCAATGACAATAGTGCAAGCCTTTGACATTAGGATTAATAGTATCATATTTAATTTGTGGCATGGAAGAAGGCAAGGACAGTAGCTATAGGCCAAGGAAATATAACTACAGAAATGACAAAAATTACTCTATATAAAAGCATATAAATAAACGTAGTCTATCGTCTCTATTTCTCCTACATATGCATTGCCTTCATTCAAAATTGTTTCACTTGGTGAAATTTTAAGGTTGTTTCAGATTACATATGTAAAAAGCAGGAAGAATAAATATCATTAATCACATGTGACTATTTTCTAATATTCAATTCCATACCTAGGTGGACTATTATAACAGGAGAAAATAGTGTGTGTGTAGGATGTATAATTAGGTATTCAAATACTACTTGTCTTTTTTTTTTTACTTTAATTATATACAAGTGCAAATATATAATAACCTGTTTATATAAGATTGCATTTTTACTTGGCTTTTTATGTTTGCTACTTATTTCCAAAGCCCAGGACACATAATCTCAATACTTCTTTCCTCAGTGATGAGACAGCACTGCTTTATCTGAAGAAATTTATGTCTTTGGTAAATGAATCCAAAGGCCTCAGTCAAGTTTCATTCAATACAATTACATTGATTAGATAGCATGCTTTTGAACATATACTATACATATGTATAGCATTAGGCTATGGATATATGATAGATAAATAAATTTGCATTCTGCCTTCAAGTAATGTAGAATTTTGTGAAATACTTTAATTTCTTTTAATAAAAAGAGATCACATGTGACAAATAACCAGCAACTAAAATATGACTATCTTGTTATAAAGAAAGTTATTCCAAATACTCAGGAAAAGCAATTTTTATAATAAAAAAAAAATGTCTTTGGTCAAATAGTGAACTGTTAGAACATGAATATTCTTCCCTCCATTTACCTATGTTTCAATGTCAACTTTTCAGTCCATTTTCAGGTGTTTGTAGCATTATATCTTGATGAAAAGTACATGCTAATATTTATATCTCTTCTTTACCCTAAATCAGGGGTGTCCAACCTTTTGGCTCCCCTGTGTCGCATTGTAAGAAGAATTGTCATGAGCCCCTCTCATAAAATACACTAACACCAACACTAACAATAGCTTTAAAAACCGGTTACCAAAAAAATTTCATGTTTTAAGAACGTTTATGAATTTGTGTTGGGCCACATTCAAAGCCACCCTGGACCACATGCAGCCCATGAGCCATGGGCTGAACAGGTTTCTGTAAGTGTTCCTGGAGTTTTTAATGTAACCACATGAATCACACAAGCTATAAACCATTTAATAGCACCTCAAACACATAGGATTGCCCTGCCTTGTTTTTCATTGTTCCTGTGACTCTACCCTACACCAAGCCAAGACACAAATTAACCTGCTGAGATCTTAGCTCATCATTCCAAATTGACCTTTGCCCCTTAGCATGGACGATAACCTCAAACTATCAGAATGGAAGAATTTCAGGAAGCCAAAATAGGCCCCTACTAAATATCAGTTGAATGAATAAATGAATGAATGAATGAATGAATGAAATGATTACTAATAAAGGCTACTATTATACAAAAATAATTTTCAGTCTGTCTTTCTCGACTTTTAGCATGTCTATGCTGAATTGTCTGGGGAAAGTTGTACACATGCACATTCTGACTTTGTGCTTCTGGGGTATGAACCAACTGTCCCCAGTTGTGACAAACTCCCAAGGGACCTGAATGCTGCTGGTCCCCAGACAACACTTTAAATAGGAAGGATATAGGGTGCTCATAAAATTTCATTAATAAATACATGTGTTTTGGTCATAAACACTTTGATTCAATGTGTATTAGAAGGCATAATCCTGCAATAAACTTAAAAATTAAAATTAAATTTGTGTCTTCCTTTAGTGATCACCATGTGCTGACCGCATGGCAGGCACTTTCACGAATTAGGAATTTGTAAATTCACTGGTGGGTGAATAAAGAATGTCGTAAAACATAAATAGGAAAAAGTAGTGGTGACGGAGATAACCATTACCAGCTATAAAAACATGGGCTGTGCAAAATAACAAAGAAGTTCTGAAATGCTGAAGAATAAAATTGTTAAGCTAAATAGAGAATAAGAGGGGAAAAAAGTGTGCTCTTTCATTAAGGGTGTATTTTCAATCACAAAAGGTATAAATCAACCACACTTTACATACATTTGTTAACTCATATGAATAACCTGAGACAAGTACAATTTTAAAGATGAAGAAACGGAATCACAGGTAGCTTAAATGACTTGGTCTAGGTCACACAGCTAGGAACTGGAAGAACCAGTATTCAAATGAAGTGTAATTCTAGTATTTTCATTGAAAGTATTTTTGTTTAACATTGGAGAGACTGTAGATCTAAACGTATGTTATTCTTAGACTTTCATTGTACTTTTCCTCAACCATTGATGCTACATATGCAAGTGGTTATAAAGTGATTCAGTTTCAACTTCTCTCTCCTTTGAATGCTTCCTAAAATGTTTCATTTTGTTCCTCCTCCAATGAATTTGTAAATTCATAACATGTTTGAACTCAAGTATTAATTTAAATAATTTCTGTATCTCTTTGGTGCAATAGATTTGAAAATCACATATGTTCTTTATTTAAATGACTTAGATATTATAAATATACATAAAACTGAAATTCAAAGTTAAATCTGTTTTATCTACATAAAAATCTTCATAAAAATGCAAGAGATGAAGCTAATACAGTGCAGATTGTGCAAATTTAAACTCACACTGTTAAAAATTACAAAAGCTAAAGTTTTTAACACTCCGACTACAAATATTATCACGTTTTGTTGAATATGTGGATTGTTGTGACTTGTAGTACTTGCTGCCAATGTTGTTCTTTTACTGTTATATACAGATTTTTAGCTTACATGCCTAAGAATCTGTGATGGCAGCCACAACCTTTAAATGTGTTAATATCCACTTTGATCTGTCATATTTTAAATTTTCTAGCATTAATCAGATTACTAGGGACAAATGTTTTTGATGTCAATCATCCTAAGAACTAATTTGAGAAACAAAATGACTATAGGCTGAAATTTAGACAGCAGTGTTAGAGTGCTTTTTAAAATTGCTTTCTGACTTCTGCTTCTCGAGAGTAATTAATAGGTATAATAACGATCAAGAATCAATATCTGTCTATGCTCTGTAATTGACAGATACATGCATCATCTTATATGAGTACTATCCACCAGAAGGTGATAATAACATGTCTCTTTACAGATAAGAAAATCAAGACTCATTAGCCTGAAGGGAAATACTCTAAACTCAGGGGCTGAAAATCCTACCACTGTTTATTATATTATGGTTACCTTTCCTGCATATTAGAAATCCTACCTTTATCAGATACAAACATGTACTCAAGCATCCTTCCTTTAATTTTATAACCAATACAATGTGTAACTTCAGAATCTCCTACAAGGACACACGGCACTGTTGCTATGAGATGACTGCCTTTGAAGTCGTACATGGTGATCCTGTTCTACCCTTCATTAGTTGCCTCATTTACAAAATATAAGGTATTAATACTCAGATAAGCTTTAAACATACAAAATGTGTGTAAAATCAATAGATTATTTAACATGCTGGAATGGTTCAAATTGTGGTAGCAGTTTACTGTTGAAATTGCCTCAGATATATTATAGATACTTTTTTTTCTGATATAATTTATAGTGTCAATCCAAAGTGATTCATGAGAAATAATATAATCATGTACTTTCACTTCCAATAAATGGATTTGTTTTAAGTATTAGTTATTCATTACTAAGGTTCACGCTTTTTCCAAATATTTTCATTTATTTGTTTAGGGATGAAGTGTAAACTTTTACAGGGAATATATTTTACTTATACATAAAATAAAGAAATAGGATTTAAGATTTTAGTCATTTGTCAAATATAATAATTTCATAGTTTCTACACTGATTTGACTTGTAGGCCTATGCTAAAATGATCAGTTTTATTTATTTATTTAAAATTTTTTTTTTTTTTAGATTTATTTTTATTATTTTTGACAGAGGGAGAGAGAGATACAGAGACAGAGAGAAGGGGGAGGGCCCAGAACAGTCTCCATAGTTGCACATCATCTGTTTTTCCACATAGTTTCATTCCACAGGTGGGCGCGGGGCTGCACAGGGCAGGAACTGAACCGGGGTCTCATCTCGGTGAGAACCGAACTGGGGGCACTCCCCAGTTCAGCATATGGGTCCGCACAGGCCGGGGCCGGGGCCAGGATTCGATCCTCAGTCCCTGGGGCTGCAAAGTGAGCTCTTAGCCCACTGAGCCATCCCAGCTTCCCCAGAAATGATCAGTTTTAAAGAAGCTTATTTTCACTCTGATCTTACTTTCAAGGTAAGAGAAGCACTTTGTCCACTTTCTTGGGTGGTTCTTATTTTATGAGATTTATAGTTTCTTAATATCAACATCAAGGATCTAATATATATTTGGCCTATACATACATGAAAAGTCATCCCCATCTTTCATTACTGTCCACTTTGTTGTTGTTTTTTTTTACTTTAGGCATTTTGCTTTTGATTCTGTGAACTAATAGTACTCAACTTGTAGCACAGTCTTTGCAATAACATGGTTTATTTTTAATATTTTCATTACACTTATACTGAATTGTGAAGAAAATGACTTAGTAACAATGTATTAGACCTGGGTGTGTGTATGGCTATTAGAATTCAGGATAAAACCTGAGAGAAAAAGCAAAAATCTCAATTTTAAGAGCCCATAGAGATTTGAACGACTGCCTCTATCATAACTCTTCCCCCTGCCGTTTATTCCTCCTAACTGAGGAGACAGATTCAATGCCTAACACCACTTTCACCTTCCTAGATGGTAGAATTCCTTGTTTGCTAAAGTTGTCATCTCAACAGCACTAAAACACATGATTTCTCCCCTGTGTTATTTCATTTTATTTCCCATAAAAAGCACAATGAGAAATATCCTAGAAGCCAGAGGTTTTACTCTCCAACTGTAATGTTCAGTTTTACAACATCGTTGAGTTTCTTACAGAAAAATAATAATGTGGGTAATGAGTACCAGGTTCTCATACTGAATTCGGCATTTCTGAAACCCAACCAGCCATCACATTCACTTACTGCCTGGAACTTCAGCTATTTAGTGATGCAGACTCCTAGGACACGAGGTAAAGGAAAAAGAAAAAAGACCCATAGTAACATCAAACTGAAGTACTTACACAATATCAGTATCACACTAATAGGATCTGAGTTAAGAACAATTGTTTACCTCCAAAAGATGTTACCATTTGTAACCCAAAGGAAGCAGCTATCAGAGAAGTTTAAATGTGTTAGTTAATGAAAAAATAAAAACTGATTAAGTTATCTTTAAAAGAGCACTATCTAGATCGTCAGCTATAATCTCAGGGCTCTGAATGAAACAAAAACACCTCAGAATAACAGACTTGAAATAAAAATATGCTAATAGTTTCTATGAAAATAAGCACATTCTGCTTCCTTTTCTCAACAGAAGACTATCGCACCTATTTTAATACAGCAGAGTTATAGAGATTCCAGACCCTGTAGACTGTACCTGCCAGCAAGGTGGCTACACTGTTACAAACAGTAGGATGCTACGACTGGGGTGTCAGCTACTAGGTGATATCACTATGCATATCTAATATTATTTATGCAATTTATCTTGCTTGAGAAATATCCTTACTGGTTTTAGGGAATTTGGAAGATGAGGTGGTAGAAAAGTTACCAGCAATGGCAATGGGTAGGTTTAGCAAGAAAGAGAAAGTGGGCTTTCACTCCATGGGCTTCCATTGCCTACAACATGCATTTGCTTACATAATTGAAAAATCTTCATACTCCCCTAATCGAAAGCTGTGATATTGAGTCCTAGGAAATACACTCCCAAGCAAGCATTCAGAACCCTGGGCTATTCAGAAGCAGAAAAGGACATCCTTAAGTAGAGTCTGTAGCAACCATGGGCATGCATTTAAATCATGGACTTGTGATAATACTTGTTGAAAAGGTATTTTAATCATTCCACAATTTGCTTCTCATATTTCAAGTTCTCATTCCCATCATGGAGAAAATTTTACCACAAAACCCTTCTTGTTGGTGTCGTAATTTCTACCCTCGAGGCTAGAAGTAGCTTCATAGTATCAAAATATATCTGCTTAAAAAAGCTAATAGAGGGGAAGCCGGGATGGCTCAGTGGGTCAAGCGCTCACTTTGCAGCGCCGGCGACCGAGGATCGAATCCCGGCCCCGGCCCGTGCGGAACCATATGCTGAACTGGGAGCTCCCCCAGTTCAGTTCTCTCTCTGTCTCTGTATCTCTCTCTCTCTCCCTTTCTCTGTCAAAAATAAATAAATAAATATTTAAAAAACTAACTAATAGTCATGGTTTAGTAAGGGGAGGAAAGACTGATGTACTTTATACTATGTTGTAGCACTTAACTCTGATTCCTATGACTTTACATATGACAAAAAATAAGATTAAGTAACTTGCCCGAAGTAAAAAAAGTACGTAACAAAAAATGCCAAGATACCAACCCATTTCAGTCATTGCTTTGTTGCCCACCAAGAAAGAACTCGGACATACCAAGCCTTTTTAAGTTTTGTTTTGTTTTTGTTTGTTTGTTTGCTTGCTTTTTGGTCTGCACAATAAAAGCAGCACATATTTTTTTCTCTTCTTTTTAAAAATAGTGTCAAGGCCATTCTTTGAATCATGAATCTCTTCTATCCAGTTTACAAATCTTGCGAGTTTTCTGAATTCCAATACTGAGAAAATCCCATCATGTGACCATTACTGCCTTTCCAACTAAAAGTGCTACATTTCCTTCAGGTGTCTTGTCAATTTGCCTTCTCAGCCCATAATCTGGCCAAGATCTGAGACTGAAATCAGGAAATGGTATTTTAAGAAAGAAAAAGTAGCCATTAGTTGAACATCAAGTTGTCTCCCTCACCTGATAGGAAAACTGAAATATTTGGCTCCTTATGACATGTACATTTTGATTTAAAAGTGGAGAGATTTTTTTTTTTTCCAAAAGACAAATAGTCTTTCAAATTGTTTTGTTTATTTTTTACCACCTTCACTGAAGCATGAATAGCACAGAAGCAGGCATTAGTCTTTGGCTTGTGTGTGATTCAACCAAGTGTTACGTGCATTCCAATTACTCAGACAGCACCAGAATACAGCTGTATCAAGGAACTATTTCAGAGTTTCTTAAAACCCTCTATGTACTGTGGTATGGACTTCACTTAAAGTGTATGTGAACTATTACTATTGGATTTGGTAGGACTCAAGGTGTTTCTTGGTTATCACTTCAAAATTATGGATTACCTAAAATTATTCCCATATTCAGAAAATATTTTATTTTTAAATAGGTAATGCATTTAGGATCTAGGATCAGTCCATATGCATATATAGGGTAAATTAGACAAAAGAAAAACAATGTTTGATAGCACAGCCCGTGATGACAGCCTCTCTGTTAATGCAGAAGAGAAGATGCATCATTGGCCAGCATGAAACATTATCCAATTCATCAGCAGGACAATGCCTTTTAGTAAATTCTGCCTCTGCTATTCATAGCTGTGTGGCTTTAGAAGCATTAATAGCTTCCTGTTCTTCAGTTCACTTTCATGGACACCTTGTGAAGGTTAAATGAGATAACATTCACACAGTACCTACCATAGTACTTGTTACCTACTGAGTCTTTTTCACCAGAGAAATAATCACTCCCTCCCACACCATAAATAATCTAAAACAAGGCCTCATGCAACACCTTATTTATCAAGAGTTTTTGGGTTTGTTATATAACACATGGTCCAAATAATTGCAGTTGGAATCCTTATATTCATAAAACAGTCACAATGAAAGAGAAACTACGGGAAAGTCAGGATGGCTCAGCGGGTGAAGCATTTGCTTTGCAGCCCCAGGGACTGAGGATTGAATCCCGGCTCTGGCCTGTGTGGACCCATATGCTAAACTGGGGTGTGCTTCCCATGTGGGAGGCCCCCATCCCAGTTCCTGCCCTGTGCAGTCCCTTCCCACCTGTGTGGAACAAAACTATGTTGAAAACTGATGATGTACAGCTATGGAGACTGCTCTGGGTCCTCCCACTTCTCTATGTCTCTTTCTGTCTCTGTCTCTTTCTTTCCCGCAAAACAATAAAATAAATCTTAAAAAAGAGAGAGAGAAACTAATCTTTTACTAAAAGGAAAATCTGATTTCCCCACACCAAAGTGGAAGCTGTAGTTTCTCAAGGCCAGTGAGAAATAGAATGCTAACTTTTATAATTATTCATGCTATAGCATTGGTAAGATAAGCAAGCAAGCATGTAAGAGTCCTTTTTTTTTCTTTTTGCCAAAACATTATTAACATTATAGAGAATGAATTTTTCTTAAGAAACCACATTTTGAGTTTCAACCTATTTGAGGGGGAAAAAAATTACTTAACATCTACACAGAGTAGCTATGAATAAAGAAAGAATATAAAATAAGTTGTATGTGTGTGTGTTTGTGGAGTGTTTCAGATATTGCATTTTCTTTTTCCATTCACAGTATTGCTATAACTAGATTACTATGCACGCTTTAACTACATTATCATATAGCAGCACAAGCCATAGCCATAAAATTCTACCAAATCGCTTGAAAAACTTTTTACTTCCTAAACCAAGAATAATTTCAGAATTTAATAAAAATCATTCATTTTACTTAAATCCTGTCTCTAGGATACATTTTCAATTGTACCAACTAAAAGATGGAAAATCTGAATTAATTTTTTTGTAGATAATTTCCTCCTAGATGGACATAGCAACATTACAAAAATCTTCAGCGATTCAAGGACTGGGATCCTGATTAATTACATGAGGTGGGCTAAAAGACACCTTTTAGATTCTGCTCACATCTCATTAATTGGTCTTAGCACAGGTTCTCTTTGATACTACCAGCCAAGGATACCTATAGTATATAACAGATCAACCATATCGGAGATAGCACTGCTTTAGATTTTACGTTACTGCATTACTTATCCATCAATGTTTTCTTTCTCCTTCAAGTAAATGTAAAAAGTATGTAAGAATTCTGCTGTGGAATGGTGATAAGGAGGCTGTATATTCATGGCGGAAGGGAGTGTATAGGAACTCCATACTTCCTGCTCAATTTTGCCGTGAACCTAAAACTGCTCTAAAAATCATCTATTTTTAAAACTATGTAAAATTAAAATAGGATAATTTCCTGTTCTTTGTTTTCATAGTCAAATGTGAGACTGGCACAGTTCTGATATTTTTTAAATATAAGTGAAATTTTACTTAAAAGTTATTCCACTAATTTCTTTTTGTTTCATTTAAAATTTTTGCCTGCATTACAAAATAAATGACCTATATTCTTAGAATCCAATCAACTTGAAAATAAACCAGCAACTATAAGGCAAAGTATAGCAATAGAATATTTTTTAATGGAAAATTAATTGCTAGGCTATTTACTACTAGGAAAGAGGGACTCATTTTGGCTAAAATAGTAGTAGCCTTTTAGGACAGAAATTATGTGAATATTTTTACAATGTATCATTAAGTGAACTTTCTACTCTCATAACCATTTAACCTATAGTTACTCTTTTCAGTAAAGAAAAAAGAGTAAATTTATATTTATTTTAATTTTAACTTCCTGTAACCCACCCTGCAGCATTTTATGGAGGAAAATTCATTTACAAATGTTTGAGATAAAGAAAACTACACACCTAGAACTGATGGAAACAAGAAATACAACCAATGAAGAGCTAAACGGTTTACTACTGTGGGGGAAACATTATCAGATAAGAACTTCAGAGTACCAGATCAACGTGCTAAATAGCATGTTGTAATTAGCAAATCCCAAACAACATCCAGGTGAAGTCGATGTGTAATCCACATTTATGAATAAAAAGTTGTTTGTGTTGTTTTGTTTTGTATTTCAGAAGGTATAGCAGTTCTTCACTCTTGCAGATGTGATTAGGTGCATGCACACACTCACAGACAAAACACACATGACAATTTCTGGTCCAGAAGCATATCACTGAAATACTAAAAATAGTATCATTGCCAAAGTTAAAAACAAAACAAATAGCAGTAATCACAAAGGACACAGGAGGCATAAATGATTCTAAAATACAAATATTGAATTATAGAATAGTATACAATACATATTAACTTGCAGAATGTAAGAATACTTAGATTATCTGTGAATCATGACATTTTGAGAGCTTTACTATAGTGTGCATGGCTACCTTTTGCCAGAAGTGACAGAATAAAAGAATTTGAAGGGAATGATACAAAAGAGTGACGAGATGCAGAAAATGTGTATTCTCACAAACTGGTCTTACTTGATGAAGTGGATTTATTATTTTGGGGTGACAGAGAAACGTGGTTAAAATATCTTTTCTAGGAAATACAAATAAAAAGACCTGAATATTGCATAAAAGAAAAAATAAACCAATATAAGTAAAAATGCCACAAATAAAACAGCAATAAAAAAGTAACAAAAGGACTGACGAAGGTGGATGGTGGTGACTAGGCTAATTGTTCCAGTTATTTCTGGAAGTGATATACACATGTAATAAATCACAAAACATTTGCACTAAATCAATGTTATGTCTGGTAATTCTTTATAAAAGATAATTTGAAGTTGGACCCTCAGTATCTAGAATTGTACACTAAAATTCATAGATTTATAGTCATTATTTCCTCACTCCAATTATTTTTATCAACTAAGCAACAACAAAGTCATCAAAGGATAGAATCAATTAACATAAACCTAGAAATGCTGTAAATATTGCCATTGCCATTACAAAGACGTCGTAGAACTTTAGCTAAATGCTCCGGTTTTCCTACTTTGGGCCATAGGAGAGGTTAATAGAGAACCTGCTAGCTTGACAGATCTAAATGACCATGTTTTCTGCATACTTTTGTCTATACTACCTGTCAGATAAGTTTCATGGCCCACATTAACCCATCAACATATAGCTGGACATTCAAAAATGTGCCACTAAATACATAAAATCTCCCCAAATGAGACACGTATCTATGACCATCCATATTAATTTTTATTCCCTGGTAATATGGATCTAATTTAAGGGAGTGTACTACAGTTAATACATTTGCTGTTTGATCCAGAATATCCCAAATGAAATGTCTAATATGTAAAGAACTAACTTTTTCTAAATATTCAGATATGGAGTTTATTGTGTGTTAAGCACAATTCATCTGACTAGACTGCACAGTGGGGTGTGTGAACTCATCTACAATGCTTTAGAAAAAGCAGAGATCCTCAGGTGCAGGTCCCATGGAGACCACAACAGGACGAAGTAGAACTTGACATAGGGCAGACACTACAGACTAGATAACATTCATGCTTTGTAGCTGCAAATGGGCAAAAAGGTGAGGCGTCTCTCAGGATAATAACTTAGATACACCTTTCAGCTCTTCATCTAACTTCTTCCTGTAGCAGAGGTTAAATGCAAGTTTGACACCTCATTCCACTGCTTGCACTTACCCTCAGGTAATAAAAGAGACGATGAAATGTAATAATGGGTCCCTGTGCTCTATGGAACTGTGTAACATCTACTGGACCTCTCTAGGAGTTCAAGTACACTCTTCCCAGTGATTTTAAATCCCCCAACTATATTTAAAAGAAAAGAAAAGAAAACATTGGAGTGGACATGTCACTACATCTATGGCTTTTTGCCCTTTCAACTGAAATGCTTTTCGTTTTTAATGCTCCTTCACAGTCCCTGAAGTACCTGACCTTGCTTAATACATTAATGCATATTTTAATGGCAACTGACCAGTAACCTACTAACTAATCCCTTGACATATGAATTAAATTAAATTCTATGTGAGCAATAAAATACTATTTATTTTTCAACTTAACATTTGTGGGCGCAATATCCAGACATGTCCACCAAATGTTCATATTGTATAATTTCACAAAAGGTAGCACTTTAAATATGTGGTAACGGGGAAGCCGGGATGGCTCAGTGGGTTAGGCGCTCACTTTGCAGCGCTGGGGACCGAGGATCAAATCCTGGCCCCGGCCCGTGCGGAACCATGTGCTGAACTGGGAGCTCCCCCAGTTCAGTTCTCTCTCTGTATCTCTCTCTCACTCTCTCTCTCTCTCTCTCTCTGTCAAAAACAAAAATAAATAAATATGTGGTAGCATTGATAGAAAATTATAAACCTCCAAATTCGGTAAAATTTCAAACTTGCCTACAATATTAGTGATTAATATTGATTTTCTTCAAATGGTAGAACAAGTACCTTCCTTTTTTTTTTTCTTTTCTGTATTTTCTCGATCTTCTATAATAAACCTTTATTACTTATACAGTCACGAAAAGTATTTTAAATTATGGTAAAAAAGAAGTGACGTATGACAGCCAAGAAAAAAGGATAATTGAGCTGACACACATAATACTTAGGAAAGTGGTGGATTGCTGGGGATTTGAATGCCTGACTAAGGAATTTCTGTCATTGAGTAGGCAGTGGGGAGTCAGTGAAGTTGTCTGAGCAGGGAATTCACACAGTCAATTTGATGATTCTGTGCAGGGCTAAGTGAACTACTTTGAATCTAGTTGCTAAGTGTCCAATTGTGATCAAATTACAGTACTTATGGCGTGGATGGAGTTTAGTGATCTTAAGGATGTAACATCAGATATGTCAAGATAATCAGGTACACTTCTCTAATACATAGTTTTTAAATGAGATATCCAATGTAAGGCTTTGCTGTCAACTACCAAGTAAGATGTAGCAACATTTTAAGCGGTGTGTTCCTCTCAAGGTTATATCTTGAAAAGAACGGCAAGAAATTCATATGAGAAACCTATGAAAAGCACCTCATCTAAATAAAATCTAGGTCCTGTAGTTTCCAGCATATCATGTTAAAGTTTATTCTAGATTTCACTGTGAGGATAAAAGAAATAGATTTTCTCTGTTAACTTCTAACTATCCTGTCTATGCACTGAGCTGCTGGAAACTGAAACATTCTAAAATTATATGGAAAAATTAATAAATGCACGTGGAATGGTTAAGGGACCCTTAAATAAAACATTGTTGAACTAGTTCCATCAATGATAGGAGCTGTTATGACACCTCCACTTTTCTTTTGAGCCTTATTCTTCCCAGTTACAATAGATGTTTTTAATTGATGGCAGTTTTGCTGAGCATGACACTTTACAAATAATGCCTTCGGATTACTACACATTATAAATCATATCCGGTAATATAGTGAGATGGTTTTAACCATAAGGATCCCCTTTCTTCTCTGAGAACGCTTGATCTAGTTTTTAAATCAGTTCAACTTGACTGAAATAAAAACCATCTTCTCTTCCCTAGAATGTTCTATGGAAACTTTTCCTTCACAAGATTACTTTACCGGTACTCTTGAACTCAAATCCTCTCTCATCGCTCACACGGCAATATCTATAGTTACGTACCTTGCCACTAACACTCTTTCAAAACTGAAACCTCCCAGCCTTGGAGCTCCTGTTTCATTCATTCCATTTTTTGTCTCTTTTCTATAGTTGGTTCACAAACTGATTAGAGAAGATTATGTGAAATTGCTTACCCTTTTTGACAAAAGACCAAAAATACACAGGATTGCACAATTTTTTTTGTTGTTCAGAAAAATCAGACAAGAGTGGAAAGTCTTTCTTTCCTGTTGGTAAATAAATACTATTGGGAAAAATAACTCTAAATTTTGGAAATAAAAACACATGAAGCATAACTCTTTATTTTAGACTATAAAACACCACATTCTTTTGCTACATACAGGGTTTGAGAATTACGTTCTACAGTAATGGGTCTTTTACAGAAAAGTTCTAAAATAAATAATTCTAGTTGGAAATTCTCTGTGTACCCAGCAATAAAGTGAGCACATGAATTAACTATTATAAGACTTGCTTGATTTTTAAATAAATGTGCTCACTTTTATTTATTAAAATTTGAAAGTCAGGGGTAGCCGGGATGGCTCAGAAGGTTAATCGCTTGCTTTGCAGCCCCAGGGACCGAGGATCAAGTCCTGGCCCTGGCCCGTGCAGACCCATATGCTGAACTGGGGAATGCTTCCCATGTGGGGGGCCCCCAGTTCAGTTCCCGCCCTGTGCAGCCCATGCCCACCTGTGTAGAATGAAACCATGTTGAAAACGGATGACATACAACTATGGAGACTGCTCTGGGACCTCCCCCTTCTCTCTGTCTCTGTCTGTGTCTCTCTGTCCAAAACAGTAAAATAAACCTTTAAAATTTGAAAGTCATTATGATTTTCGATGATGCACATTTAGAAATGATCTAAGTTTACAGATTAAAGGCAGTCTTCTGAGATGATAAATGAGAAGAAAAATAATGCAGCATCTTTCAAAATTAAGAAATAAAATACATTATTTTTGGTTAATTCATTTATTTTCTACATTACTTTTTTTTTAAAAAGCAGTTTTCCATGTTTTTTCTCACCATTAAATTTATATACAAGGGCTGTCTGGGGAAAATGCATCCAGTGTCAATATAACAAGACTGATTACATTGCTAGATACTTTCCAGACAGCCCTTGTATATCTGAAGGATAATGTTTATTATATTCCAAGCTTATATTCTCACAATTGCTTAAATGTATACTATACTAATAGTTTAAGATACATTTAGTATACTAGATACATAATATTTGACTATTTACATCATATGTTAATAATCTCATATATAACATATTATATACATAATAAATCTCATATATAGTAATTTGTGGTATAGGGACAAAACTTTTGATGGACTTTTAAGTTACCTAAAACTTTTATCAATATTCAATTGACAACTAAGATAATGATGTCATTGGTCAAGTCATCAACTTTTCAAATCTCTGTTTCTGCATTAGCAAAGTGATGATAATGGTGTTAGAATTAAGAAAGTTCAAATGAGATTAAACAGTCTCAAAAAATAACATTTTAATAATTGCATCACAAAAATATTCCTCTATGATAAATCCCTACTGAATTGACAATATATGCCTCTTGCTATGTCTCACATGTGGAAAGCACTCAAAAAATGTACTCTTCCTTATTTCGGAGTTATTGTGAGGATTACACTGAATAATTGATGAAATCTCTCACACTCTCCTTGACATGTGGTTGTTGTTCATTCATTCATCCATTCAATAAGTACACCTTAAATATCTATTGTGTGCTAGATATAGTAAGTGCTCTACATTAAAAGAGTGTTTTATATAAAATAAAAGATAAATGTAAGATTGTCAAGATTATATAAAACACTATCTGTATTTCTGGACTTACTTTGTATTCAATTCAACAAAGAATTATATTACCTTTAAGTGAAAAGCAGCAAGTTAATCATTTGTCATAAGTACTTTATAAATATGTTAAGAGTAAATCTGATCATACTATAATTCTAATTTTTATATGGTATAATAAAGGTAATGCAATTCCAATTGTCTTTTGACATTGTCTTTTAAAATAATTACATGATACACATAGATCAGTTACTTATAAGCTGATAGAATAATTATATAGAACTGAAGATTATTGATAATAAGCAATATACATTTTAAATTGTGACATTTAATGGGAATAAGACAGATATGTTCAGACACCCATGTCAAACCAATAAACAATTTGTTTCATCAATTTCATGGTAGAAAATCCCACCCATCCCAGAGAAATAATAAAATCTAATTTTAGAGGAAGAGCTAGTCTTCATTTGCAGTTTTTTGTTTGTTTGCTTTTGTTTTTGTATTCCATGTAGTCTGATCCAGCATTTACTACAAGAATAAAGAATAATTTACAAGGATATAGCAGGGATTAAATTAACACATATAACCATGGCAATTACCATTTTTTTTATCAAACAATCCATAATTTAAATTAAACTTTGTATTATATTAAATAAGTGGATGAGGACAAGGTTAACATATTAATAAATTTGATTATATCAATTTTATACTCAGGAATGCATATTTCAGAAAATATGTACTGTTTCCCATTTTCATAGTGTTATAAAATATAACATTGCACCATAGACCTACAAAGCAAACATGTTAACCAGGCCACCAAATATCTTAGCAAAATTTTAGCAATTTGTCTTAATGCCATTGCCACTTCATACACAGTCAATTTTCATCAAAATCATGTGGCCCGTTTAAAATGAGATAAGTGGTCTCAGTCTCAATTCTGAACAACATTGTACAAATTTAAAAATATATATACAGGGGAAAGCCGGGACGGCTCAGCGGGTTGAGCGCTCGCTTTGAGGCCATGAGGACCGAGGATCGAATCCCGGCTCCGGCCCAGGCAGGACCCACGTGCTGAACTGGGGAGTTCCCACAGTTCGGTTCTCT
>PVKE010011283.1:0-11276 GCA_004027555.1 Craseonycteris thonglongyai | reverse complement strand
GTCTATGCACCTTCATTCTATCTGCCTCAGATCCACAACCTAACAGTATTGTACCGGGGATGATATTAATTTATTTTGAAGTTCTATTTTGACAATAAGATCTAGGTAATTGTATGTTATGAAATTATCAAATTCATTTTCCTAAGTAAGTCAATAATGTAGCCTAATCACATAGCTGGGTATATTTCATTTTCAAATACATCTATCCTCAATTGGCATGCCCATAAAATCTAATTCAGCCCTGGAATCTTCTCTATTCTTAAGTACACATAAATTTTCATTATTAATCTTTAAAAGTTTCTCTAAAATTTGTCTCATACTTTCTATCCCGCAATCAATATTTATACTACCCATTTGAATAAAAGCCTTTAGCAAATTCTAATATTTAGTATCATCATGACCTAAGAACTCATCTCCAGTAATGCTAAATTGATTTTCATACTGTTTTAGAAATAGTGAAATATTTTATTTTTAGATCGCAATAGCTCCTCGGCAAAAAAAAAAAAAAATGGCTAATTTAAGTATTTATTATATCTCTTTGGTATTGGTATTGGAACAGGCTATTTTGTATCTGGAACTTTGATTTCCTATTTTTAAAATAAAAAATCAAAGATTTTGTGAGAAATCCCTAGTGAAATGACAATGTGCCTCAAGAATGCATCATACAGCATAATTGTATTTAACCATAACAAGTGACCCCTACTAAGTACATAACACTTCCTTTCTGTACTACATTTCCTTAATATTTTAAAGAAGAATGTCCTTGTTCTCAATGTCTTAACAATTTAGTTGAAGAGGCTTTACACACACATGAAAATTTAACAATAAATAAACTGACAAAACAACATCTAAGCAAATGCACATTGTAAGAGTCCTTGTAGTCTAGGTTTAAGTTCCTCATATGAAAAACCACTATCCAAAAACATTCACTGCTGAAAATTAAAGTATGGAAATGATTCTTTTAAAACCACACAGCATGTTGTTGTGCAGATGATAAGCCAGGTGGCCCCAGAAATGCAAGCTGGTACTGATGCATTGGAACCAGGTTCACTGAGATAAATAATTTCCCAAAATATCCTCTGAGCATATGACCACCTTCTCTTCACCTTTTCAGAGGAGCACAAACTCCTGACCACAAAATAATCATTCCATTAACAGTGAGAATTAAAAGTTAAATACAAACACCTATCTGTTTAGTGTATGAGGCCTTCAGAAAAGCAGTACTAAGAGAAAAATATTATCGAAAAAAACAAAACACACGTGGGATCTTTGTGGCTTTTCTTGTATGGTTAATGATTGTCAAGTATTAAAAGCCCCCCATACATAAGACATTCATTATATGCATAGTATCTGCAATCTCACAACAATTCTGCAAGGTTGGTGTGATCCTTCTTTTACAGATAAAGACACGGTAATCCACTGACCCTAAGTAATATACACATTCGGGAAGTGGCTGAGTTGTGATTGACATACCGTTGACTCTTCGAAAATTGGGGGTGGGGAGTGAGTAGAACTAACCCCTGCACATTCTTTATCCTATGACCTACGCTGCTTTGTTTTCTTTATAGTAATGATAACTCTTGGAAATTATACAATTTATTGGTCCACAGGTTTATAGCTTTATTCACTAGAATGCAAATTTCATATAAACACTTTTTGTATTCCTAGAATTCTGAACAATGACTATGCAATGCATATTTGTTTATCTAAAGAATAAACAGTTTGAATTGGGGCATAATTGAATCTCATGTCCCTTCCACTATAAGGTTTGCAATTCTTTCAGATGGGTTCTTGGAATAATACTTCTTTATTTCTTTAACCAAAGTGAGTTAAACTCCTGATTCTGAATACACACACACACACACACACACACACACACACGTTATATATATAGTGTGTGTATATATATATATATATGCATACATATACTATATATAACATAATATGAATATGGTGTGTGTGTTTATATATATACACATACACACACTATACACACACACACACACCATATTTTCAAGTCTCTTTTTGTAAAGTAGGCATGAGTATATAAACTTGGGATAGCAAGTAAGAGAAGTAATGGGTCTAGTAATACCGGTACACGAAATTTAGATATAGTTATCATTTTGATATAGTAACAAACAATGATATCTTCATATTATTCATATAGGCAAAGAATCCTACAGACTATATAAAGTTTTACACAAATAAATACATAAATAAATAGATAAATAAATCCTTGTTTTCAGGATAGGTAACTACCTGGATAAAAGAGCAACTCTTAGGTAGCACTATGTATGTATGGTCTATTGCAAGCCTTACAATAAACACCAGCCAAGCAGTGATCCATCAAAAAAATAGCAAGTTCCTGCTACCACTACTGAATAGTTACTTTTTTTAAAAGAAGCTGAGAGAAATTGAAAAGTCACTGACACATTACTTATCTTTAATTATTCAGTGTAAAATTAACAGAATTTTTATGTTGCCACTCACTGTTGTAAAGGCATATTTTCTTATTTCAGTAGAGGTGAGATCAGTCACTGGAAATTACTTTGCCGAGTCTTATATTTTGAGTGGCTTTGGAAAGAGCAGTGGAATAGACACTACACATAACAGCTACCAAAAATGCAGGATTATATGTAACTTTCATCTCTTTATGTTAATTAAGCCTCCCCTGCCACTCTCTTACTTACTTAAAATAGAGTTCCTAACTTATAAAATTAATGGAGTTATTGCTTCATCTTGGAACTAAATTTTAGAAAATTCAAACAATTTCAGATGCTTTTAGTCTATCCAATCATTAGACATGTCATGCAATGCCACCATCATTCTCTGCATATCAACAAGCGCATTCATTTTGTACACATTTTTAACAGTTTAATTTGACATCAGAATAATGTTAGATTGTTCCTGGGTAAATTTCTGCACTAAAGTTATAGAGTAGAGCTGACTTAGAGTAGAGCTTGGCTCCAAATTTCACATGTGGCCCTACTCAGTACACCTTACAATATTGTGTATGTGATTACTAATAACAGCATTCCCATCATCATTTTCTTCTTCCCTGTATTAAACTTAATGCTTGGCAGGGTGTTTGGGACACTATACATATTTACCTTTAAAGTAGCCTTATAACACAATTACAACAGTTGTCATGCATTAAGTAAGGCAACACCTTTGTTCAAAGACTCATAGATCAAGCATGGAGGTCCCACATTTAAAACATGTTACTTCATTCAGTGGCAGAACTCCTATCCACAGCTGATAATATTCTATTGTAACTCTCTGTGTATATCTCTCTTTCATCCTGAGCATCACAACTCTTCTAGAAAAGAAATTCTCATTTGTCCTGCTTTGTTGTCCTTAACAGAGCTTATATAAATGAATTAAGTATCTACATAATTTTTTTAATGAAGCTACAAATATTCCAAACTTTAAAAAAATAATAATATTTTTTATTGTTTGACTAAAATGCAAAAATGTGTAAGGATGCTGCAAGACAGTGTCCTGTTACTTATTTGGGCATCCTCTGCCTTGTGACTTTAGACCCATCTCAGTAGAATATTTAATTTTCCAGTTAGAATTATGTTAGTGATTTTATTTTCTACTCTTAGACTCTAGTTCCCTATTTGTATTTTGCCTTCAGCTTGAAACTTCATTGAAATTAATTTTGAATCCACAATATAGTACTAAATAAGAGTATAACACCCAGATGTAGTAACGTAGACCAAATCAGCCTGTAATATTAATTAAACATATATAACTTTATTCAAACAAAAACTACACAAAATATCTGTGACTATATTTCTTCTGCCTTTGTCCCTAGAAAAAGGCAATGGAAATCTTCTAATATTCAAACACAGGTGACTTCCAATGTCCCATGCTTATAACTTCAACCAAAACACCGTCAGCTATGAGGAATATTCCTCAACAAACAGCAAGTGATTGAATTGTTCTCCCTTCCTTCATCAGTATATGCACTGCCAAATCATATTTCCTTCTGACACAGTAACTGCCAAAACTTTGCCCATCAAACATCTGGATCATACTGAGAAATCCAATCACTGAGGTTGGCAATAAAAGGCACATATTTTGTTGGATATAGCTAATTAAAAGTCAAGGTGTTCAGTTTGGTACATCACAGAGAGTAATGCTTTCTGTGATGCAACCCGAATTTTATTTATTTACTTTTTAAGATCAAATTAGGGAACATAACATAGCATAATTATAACTTAGCAGAACAGTCTGAGTTCAATCTGCTTAATGTCAAAACAACTGGTAAGTTCAATGTAAAAAAATAGGCAAATATATAATATAATTTGTTAATTATACTGCACTACTGCAGAGTTGTTTTTATCAACCTTTTTAGCTTACTTTTCTCCTAAGTAGCCTTTTAAGACATGGTTTCTTAATTTTCAGCTCCTTGAAATGTTAATACTGTAGATAAGTTATACATGTATTTTTGTAGTGTATACATAGCCATGCTTTTTTAAAATATATTTTATTTGTATTGTATTTTTTAATTGTTTTTGACAGAGGGGAGGGAGAGAGAGAGAGAGAGAGAGAGAGAGAGAGACAGAGACAGAGACAGAGACAGAGAGAGAACTGAACTGGGGGAGCTCCCAGTTCAGCACATAGATCCGCACAGGCCGGGGCCGGGATTCGATCCTCCATGTCCCCGGCGCTGCAAAGTGAGCGCCTAACCCACTGAGTCATCCTGGCTTCCCCCATATCCGTGCTTTATACACTTAAAGAGTAAGAGTTTTCCACCCCTCCCCTCTAGGAACCAATTGTAGTCTATCTCCCATTGAGAATGCATGCAATAGACAAAGCTCCAAGTTTCTAATTGTAGAAAATATATTTTCATTTAATTTCAATGAGGGATTTGCCAGTTTATAGAGTTTAAATTGATCTAACAGTTTTGTTTGTTTTTTACAGATAAAGTTTTAAATGAAAGTAATGAAGAAAAGCAAAGAAATATAATATTTTTGAAACCATCTTAAAGCAATATACTGCACAATTATTCGAGGAGACTAAGTTATTGCTATATTTACAAATAAAGGACTTTAAATTAACTCCAGAACTATGCCACAGCCCCTTCCTGTGAATTCTAATTTTGCAAACTATAGTCTAGTCTGTGGGAGTTGGGGTAGTAGAAAGAGAGAGAAAAGAAAAAAACAAAAGAACAATAAGAAACTTATCTATGTATCAGAAACTTCAATTCTAGATAGAAACATAAAAAGGGTTGACTGGAATTTAAACATTTTTATGTGGTTATACTCATATTATATAGAAATGTTCTTATTTTGAGTACAGTTTAAATTTTTTTAAAAAGTGAGAAACTTAAATTTGGTTAGTTTCCTGATCTGCTCCATTCTAACTCAGTGTTGTCTTCAATTCATTGTTATGTCATTGTTCTCATTTAGTGTTTTTTTGTTTAGTTTTGTTTGTTTTCTTTTGCCAGCTGTGTATAGATAGAATTTGAGTGGTAGAAAGATGATAGCAGACAGCATGGCTTAATTTCTGCTGGATTACCGGTACATTGAGTATACGCTAACACCCTTGGCTACTGACCCAATGCTGTAGAATCTATTGCCTAGAGGTAAATGCCATTCTGTAGCCAGGAGTCTCTGTGTTATTTTCGACTAGGATGTATCATGCCGTTATCATTGTTAAGTAACAATATCTGGATTTGTAATTTGTACTTAGTTTTGGTGAAGCCTGGGGTGGAGTTTCAACGGCAAAATGCTGGCCATATAGCTAGGATGTGCCAATATAAACAAGAATGCTTCACACCATGAGCAGATTTTATGCTTCCCAACCCAGAGATGCTTTGCATATATCCAGGTGGTGGTACTGGAGACAATACATGACCGGTGCAACCCGTTCATAAGAACCAAAGAATCTGTTGTGCCTCATATCTCTATGGACACTTTTCAATGAAAATACTTTTGCTGCTGCTGTTTTGAGTCTTTTGCCTGTAATAAAAGTGTCCCATGAGAATGAAATGATTCTTGTGAGTCCTTTAAGTAATGGGAAACTTAGGGTGATTAATGTGCAATTATAGTACTCACATTATAATACTAGTAATACACATAATTTTTATCCATAAAAGTAAAAATTGTGTTCAATAGCATGCAATTGATTATGTTCCTCTGGATATTGACCTGTTTTGGTACCATTTATAAACTTATCAAACTTATTCCTTATCTGACTTTAACGTGTAGTATTTGGGGTTCTCCTTTGAATCCAGTGTATTAACTTATGAATTTCTTCACTAATTAAAGAATTAAAATCTGTGGCTTGTTTTCATTTTATATCTGGATGAGAGTAATGATTATACCCTGTTCTAAATTTTATTCTTTATCAAAAAGTGGCAGCATGGCATAGTCATTAGAACCAAAAGCACTAGTTATACTATTTGGGTTAGAAACTATATTATACGAGGGCTGCCTGGAACAAATTCAGCCATGTAACCATGTAATTGTTCCCGTTATACTAACAATGGCTTGATTTTTACTGGACTCTGTGTGTGCATGTGTGTATATGTATGTGTGTGTGCGTATATATATATATATACGCACACACACATGTATACATATACATACATATATATGTATACATGTGTGTGTCTGTGTGTGTGTGTGTATAATCTCCATGGGATTTTGCCTAAATTAGCTACAACCTCCAAGTACCCATTTAGCAAAAAAAAAATAAATAAAAGAAAGAAAAAAAATGGGACTGCATAACATAATCTCCTTATAATTTTTAAAAATCCGTATGTCTTTGTTTGCTATCAGTGAAATTGGATTTCTACCAGCTCCTATCTTATAATAAAATCATCTTATTTTTCCTCACAGGAACAACTTCCTAGGGAGAGTGATACAATCTGTCCAATCACATACCTTATTTTGCTCACTCCTTTTCTCTTAGATACCTGATATTCAAAGATTTTCTTAGTTCTTTTGGTATGTGAAAACTCCCCATACTTAGATGGAAACCCCTGAACTCAGATGTTTTAATATAGATCACAGTATTGAGTACACAATGCTGGAAATTTATCTACACAGAATCAGAGGAAATTAGATGAGAGTGTTATATTATTTTCATTCTTATAAATTACTTCTAATTATACCTCTTTATTTTAAAACATGTTATTTACTTCAAAAGAGGAACCTGACAAAATCTGATATATCTTCCAAAAATCAACTCCTGATTTTCCCAGCTCTTCAAAAGTTTATCCAGTGGTGGGGGGAAATAGGAGGAGAAGAAAAGATTAGGAACACTCGAAAAATGAAGTGCTAACCATTTCCACTCTTAGGACCTGAGTAGGGTAAATTATTGTTCAATTCAACTTGATAAAAATAGAAAGTCCTCTTGGGACTGAGGCTTAGTCAAGTGACCTACAAAGCGGTAACTGATATTTTCTCACTCTAAGCTGAACTGACTGAAATAAGGCCAGCTATACTGATAAAAGCAAACACGCTACTCCTTTGTTCCACCCAACTGAAATAGACAAAAGAATACTATTAAGATCATTACACTCATGGTGAAGAAAATAAGAGGTTAATATAAAATTCTATGCTCTGTTAAACCCAATATGCATAGCTTCCCCAAAGCAACAACAAATGCACCTCAGAAATGCAATAAAGGCCCCAAACCCATTCTAGCACACTTATTGTGCCAACCATTATTGATGTTGTCCTCTCAGGGAATTTACATTTCCACAGGAGCTGGGCCAAATATTATTCAAAACTTTGTATTTTCACATATTATATCATCTATGTTCAAAACAAGGAATGTATACAATGGAGAAGGCTAAACTGTAAGAATAATCTCTGATGAAAGAACCAATTTTAGAAAAAAAACCCTGAAAAAAAGGATCCTGACAAGTTTTTAAAGAATTTATGAGACTGACACTAATTGGTGGCAAATGTGACAGTTTATACAGATAAGTGAGTTGTCCCAGTTGAAGAGAAACTCTGTAGATCCATTTTTCTATATTCCTTTCCATGCCAATCACTAAAAATCCTGGTGAAGGGGCCCGGCTGAATTGAGCCATTGAAGGCAAGAGTAGGGAATTAATTGTGTTCTCTTGCATCTTTTCCTACAGCCAAAGAAAAGCACTATTGTCCCCCTTGAAGGATTCCCTTTCAGCCTAAGGATCCCTGCCAACTCCAGCGAGAAAGTCACACTGCATATCCAAGTAGAAATGAGAGGGTTTGTTCACATCCAGCTTTGTTCTTGGGGGAAGGGGCTGTGATAAGTCCTAAGCATATGCATTATGGAGCATCATCCTTTAAGTTTATTTTCAATGTGGTTTAGTAAAAAATGAGGAACAACGAAGTAAGAGCAAGAAAGGAAAAAAAAAGAAACTATAAATTTACAGCCTGAATAAAAGCTACACGGAGTGCTATTTGTAATATTGTCTGTGTACACATGCTATGAAACAGCATTTGTAAAGTGCATCAGAGCCTCTGAACCACAGACAACAATCTTATCTGCAGTACTAATATAAATATCCACTTTCACAGATGAATAGATATATTGAAAGTACGTTCTTTAATGTGACCTAATTAAGGGTGTGAATTAAGAAAGGGGTTTCAGCTATAAAAATATCAAACCGCAAATAAAACTTATTTGAAGATTTGAACATTACCCACATTAAAATGCAAGTACTATTCAATGACTCCCTCCACCAAAAAAGGATGTACATACTACTATAATTTCCATGAGAAAAGTGGGTAAGTTGACTGGATGATAAACGTTAGAGTACATAAAATGGTAAGGAAAGTATAACATCACTGCATAAATGAAAACTGACATTAATTTTTCAATACTGAGGGTATCTGAACTCAATAAAATTTAGCAGTCTAATTGGGAGGTAAGAGTTCATATGCGCAATGTTAGACCATTTTAAGGTAAGAGAATGTCTGCCTTGTAAGAACAAATGATTATATGGTGCAGAAAAGTTTGCTGTGGATACTGGATTGAAAGGTACACACATATATTGCCAAACAGAATATTATATTCATTAGGTTTAATGTCTTCATAGCTTGGCACTTGTAACAGGACTGAGAGAGAACTAGTGTGTAATTTTAATATACTATTTGTATTTCATTTTCTTACACTTCCAGCAACAAGGGCTCGTTGTCATTTATTTATTTATTTTGTAGACATCTGGGCAAATAACCCTACAGAAAAACTCTAAAACAACATTGGATATGTAGAGTAAAAACTGTGAAGTGCATAAGCCAACAGTTTTAGTCAGTAATAAATTCAATCATATGGCATAATGGCCATATGGCACAATGGATTTTGTTTACATGTGCTTCATTAAAGTGAACTCCCAACATTTCTTCTTTGCCTGAGAAAGATCTATTATAAACACGATTTCCTACATGCCAGGCACGGTGAAACAAACGCATAAACCTCAAATTAACCTTCCAAGTGGCCAAAGTGTTTTGAAAAGCAAGAAGTCATAGAGCACAATAATATTAAAGTGAAGATGGACCTAAACTCAAGATCAAAATTCAATCAAGCCTCTATATAGTTATATCTATGGCATCTCATGCACCTTCACACTACTACTTATTTATCCTAAATACCTTTTCCTAACAAGTAATTTTCTGGATGTTGCCACAATTTACCAAGGTCAGCATCCAAATGTAGAACAAGTAACGTATTTAAATTAGTTTATTTGGTCAGTAAAAAAACTACATGACCTGGCATGCATCATATTATTATTAATTTAGTTGTGCCTAGGATTCAAAATATCTTCTTTGCGATAACAAGTGGTTTATAACAGTGAATTAAAGCACAAATGGCTAAGCTCATGTTTCGAATGTATCATGGAAGAAACAGAATGTTCTTTCAGCAAGGTTATAGTGGATGGAAAAATAAAAGACTTCCATTTGAAAACCTGTTATGGGTCTGAAACCTTAGAAAGCATAAAAGTTTCTTTTTCTTTTTCCTTTTTTGGTTTATTTAATTGTTGATTTTGCTGTTGTTATGATCATCATCATTTAATCAACTGGGCTTGGATCTCCTGGACCCTAATCTGGAATAAAATGCATGCTATACTATTATACCCTCTATAAACACTTATCCATGAGAGTTTATCATTACTAGCATCACTACATCACCCTCCACCTTCTCCTAAACACTACCATTGCATTAGTAAGTAAAGATAGAATATTCATTTCCATATTAATATTACTTCTTCATAAAAATTAAATGACTATTAAAAACACCTTTCAAACTGATTCTTAGCTTGTACGATCTAATGTAAGATAGGTAAATGAAGAACATGCTACTCAACAATAAACGTTCACAGAAAGAAGTTGTGGAACATAATTTAGAGTCAATTACACCTAACAATTTGTACAATCTGGAACTATGGCAATTTATATAGGGAAATGACACAAATTAATTTATTTTTTCAGAATTCAAAAGTAGAACTTAGACCCAGGCATTGATTGGCCATATGATGTAATCGACCCCGAGAGATGAGAACCTACATGTTTTATTATTTCTTCCCATTGTCTCTTAAGTCCTCTATCAATCTATCTATCTTTCTATCTATCTTTCTATCTATCTATCTATCTATCACCTATCTATCATTTATTTATTTAATTTATTGGGGTGACATTGGTTGGTAAAAATTACATAGGTTCCAGGTATAGAAATCTACATTATATCATCTATGTTTTGTATTGTGTGCTCACCTCCCAAAGTGTTCTTTGAAAGATAACTGAATGAAAAAATTGTGGTCCATTTACACAATACTCCTCAGAGATAAGAAAAGATGAAATACAGCCATTCTGACAATATCGATAGACTTTGTGATCATGATATTAAGCAAGATAAGTCAGACAGAAAAAAATCATGAACGTTATGACTTACTTCACTTATAGGTAGAATATAAACCTAAAGGAAACAATGGCTCATGGACATAGTCAATAGTTTAGTGGTTACTTGAGGGTAAGGGGGAGGGAGGCGGGGGAGTAGGAAAGGGGCATCAAATATACGGTGATGGAAAGAGAACCTACATGCTTTAGAAGAGCTTAAGCAATGCTTTGCAATGGCTCTTAAAGAACTAGGATAGAGTGTGGAGAAATAAGCCAGGAAAATACCATCAGGACATCAAAGAATGGTGCAAGATTGTTATGAAGACACTCACATATTCATGAGCAGGTTGGACTGAGAACAATGTTTTAAGCATTTTAGTGGCTTTTGTTTTATATTGCCAGATCTTCCATTATCTTTTTTTTTTTTTTCAG
>PVKE010011282.1:0-40616 GCA_004027555.1 Craseonycteris thonglongyai | reverse complement strand
ACTGACACGTTTAAGTAAATACGTATACTGTTGTAATTTTTGTCTTAAATGAGTAAAGTATGAATACTGTTTACATATTTAAAACATTCTTGTACCCGCATACACGAAAATTCCTAGGGGCAAATCCTACTTCGCGGTTTTTCAGCTTTCGCGGAAGGTTCTGGTCCCCATTAACCGCGAAAAACGAGGGATCACTGTAGTCCCAATCAACACATAATGGGAAATAACCACTTGCAAAGTGATCCTATCTAAAAGATGAGGTAAATATATATTTTTTCTCCTGGCCCAAAAAAATAATAGTTTCTAAAAGAGGACTACTACTTGAGGTGCATATGTTTGACACATATTCAACTTAGTTAAGGTGATTATGATGTATTCTCAGGATACAAACGGCACTAAAGGAAGTTGTAATCTGATTAATTAGATTAGAACAGGTTTGTATGAAGTAATGTGCTGATAGAAAGGTGATGTCTTCTACCACCTGGAGTCTAGAAAAACTAAAAGGACAAAAGGACTCAACCTATATTCACTGAGAACATCCAAAAAAAGGAGTGCACGTCACCATCACTGGATGTCTAGGTGTTTAAAAATACATCAGTAATACATCCAATTCTTGAGCACTTTTTCCCCCCCAGAATCTGAGTTCATCAAGTAATATCCTTTGTATCTGCAGTGGCAGAATTGTATAGTGGTCCTTTCAGGCCTCTGGGTTGGTATCTGGGCTCTGACTCTTAGAAGCTATGTATATTAGTTACCTATTGATACATAACAAATTAACTCAAACCTAGCAGTTCAAAACAATAAACATTTATTATCTCCTGGTTTATGTAAGTCAGAGATTTAGAAGTGCACTAGCTGAGTAGTTCTGGCTTAGGGTTTATCATGAGGATGCTTTTCTTATAGGCTTAACTGGAGCAGAAGGATCCTCTTTCATGGGGCCACACTAGTGCTTATAGTTGTTCCTGCCATGTAGGCCTCTTTATAAGCTACATGACAGTCCTCAAGACATGATAACTGGATTCCCCCAAATGGAGCAATATAAAAGAGAGCCAGGAAGACGGAGAAATATCTTTATTCTACCTTATCCTAGCTAAGAAAGCATATGCCATCACTTCTACCACATTCTGTTCATCAGAATTGAGTCTCTATGTCTGATTCAAATCAAGGGAGGATGAGATTTATACTCCACTTTTTGAACAGAAGAGTTTCAATGAATTGTGTACACAGTTTTATACCATTGTACTGTGTAACCTTAGGTACTTTATTTAAAATATCAGCAAATTAGAAATATTAGTATCTGCCTTATAGATCTGTTGTAAGAATAAAATGAATTAATGTAAAGACCTTAAAACAGTGTAGGATATATGATGAATGCTCAGTAAATGTTAACAATTGTTATGCTGATTATTCAGTTAATTCCAGACCTTTTGGCCTGGGATAGAGCTACTGTGGAGATAAGAACAATATATGCTAGCATCAGTCGTGGGCTTCCCTTAAACTGATCATTTCTACTAACAACAGAGGTATCTCCACTCCCTCCTGTTGGGTTTTGATGAGCCTAGATACTGTTCTTGCCTAGACTGGGGATCCAAGACGGGCAGCATGTTTTCCTCTTTGTTATAGGCTTCTTACTCTTTTCTCAAAGAAAGTGGTCTGGAAAGGTGCCAACCTAACTACATGACTTCTCAATGGCATAAAGATGAGGAAGACCAAAAGGCGCGTAGGGGTCCTGCTGAAATCAGAGGCCTAAATCTCAGCTGAGCCATCAGGAGTCATCCAAGAATTCTTGAATCAATTTGTTCAGATGGTTAGGGTGACTTCATTGAGCATGAGCCTCTCCAGGGCTCTGACCTGAAGTCACCTAAGAAAGCTATGTTTCTGAAATCATAGAAAAAGGCTTCAGGGCCAGAAATCACTTCAAAACCTCAGTTCTACCTCTTAAAATTGAGCTATCAGGAACAAACATTGCAGGAAGGTTCAAGAATATGGATACCAAATAGTCCTTAGAGAGATGATCTTAAATTCAATTCAATTAATAAATATTTATTAGGCACCTACTATGAGCAAGTTACAATTTTTTGAATTGGAAGAAATTTCCTATGGTCACAAATTTTAACCCATGTAGAAGCTTAGATTAATTGCTAATTGCTGTAATCAAAATTTACAATGCTATTTCAAGAATGTGAGTCAGAAAGTTAAATAAAAACAGATTCTTCTTCTTTTTTTTTTTTTTTTACTTCTAAATGCTTTGAGTTCGAACTGGAAACCAAAAATCATTAACCACTCCTCATAGTTATAGCCTTCACACCAGCAAAAAAGAGCAGACCAAAAAGAGAGAAGCAATTTGATAGGGTATCTAAAAATCCTAAGTCCTGAAAAAATAACAAAGTTAAAGGTAAAAGTTTATAACATTTTTTTTAATACATAAAGCAACATAATGACTGGTTCCAGAGGACAAGACCACCAGGAAGCATAAATGTCACCCTCTGGTATGCATGCCCTGGTGGCTGAACCTCCCCTGGATTAAATGTGTCTTCTATTCAAAGGTAGTACCTGGGGGAAAGCAATTCATAAATTTTAGTACACAAATAAAAATTATTATTTTTGGTCAGGTATCCATATTAATCTGGAAAAGAAATGAGAAACGAGAATCTGTGATTTGTCCAGGTATTATACATTTAGCTAACTTGATAGAAGACTCAGCTTTAGGATCAATATTTGGATATTTTATATGTACTCAATTACTTAGGGAGGTCTGAGGATGTTTGGGTATAGAATATTATAATCAAATTATAGCACATAATTTTCAGACAACATTCACTTTTTTTTTTTAATTGTTAAATTTATTGAGGTGACGTTGGTTGGTAACAATTACATAGTTTCCAGGTATATACAACTGTACATTATATTGTCTGTGTATTGCATTATGTGCTCAACACCCAGAATCAGCTCTCCCTCCATCACCACACTCCTTAAAGTGGATTACATACTAATTTTCTCTTGTGTTTATTTCCATGAAAGAATGCTATGCAAGAAGCCAGGCAGGGAAACAAAGATAAGTCCTTTCCTTGCACAAAAGTCTACACAAGAAAAGACGGATGGTCCTTAGCACCGTGCACAGATGCGTGACTGTGAACTGCATACCCTTCTTTTCTTCTTGGAAAATAGTCTCCAATTAGTCGTGGACACTGGATGAACTGCTGCTAACTAAGTAAAGCGTTCATTACTTTCTGCAACAGTAAAGGCCATTCTGAATTCATTTTCCTTCAAGGGCCCCATTTGGCCTCTAAATCTCTTTCATACCCCCTCCTCTCCTCTCTTAAAAATGTTTCCTATTCACTGTGAGGCTCTCAGCCAAGAAAAATAGATGGTTGTGAAGGACCTGGGGCGTGGAGATGGAAGTGGAGTGGAACTGTTTTAGAGAAGGGAAGGGGAGGGCTGCTCCTCACATAATACACCGACACTTATTACAGCGTCAGAGGACTCTTGGGACACAGAAAGTTAGGTCCAAATATTCATTCCAATTTACTGGAATATGCAAATTCATTTGAGGTTAGAGATTTTGTTTGTTTGTTTCCCCTAACAGTATAAAATGGAATTGTGCTATAGAAAAAAACATAGTAGCTAATGAGGAAGACTTTTTTTATTTATAGTACGAGAAACTAAATGGCTGGAATAGAACTATTTCATATTTTAGATGCAGTCTGCAATAGCTGAATAACTTTCTTATTCTGACTCACAGTTTTACACAATGAAGGCTTTCATTACATGAAGCACCACAGCAGAGTTTGGGGCCATTTTCTCCTTTTATTCATTTTGTAAGCCCCATCCTTTTCTTGCCCCTATTCCCCTCTGTGTGGATTTGAATAGCTGAAGTGTGCCCACAATATGTATGTACTAGATACATTGTTACCTCCCTTTTACCAAAAGCACCTGTCAGGGTCATCAGCCCCCTGAGTCCCCTCATGGAGTTTGGAGTTTGGCTTAACTCTTTGAATGACAAACATCCAAATATATTTTTACAGTGATTTTAGCAAATGATAGACACGCTTTAACAACTATTTTAACATATACTTTAAAAATTGAAAGAAAAATGGGACCTGTCCTATTTTGTTAAGTTTTATAATTTCCTTTCTACTCTTCTTCTTTTCCCTTGGGTTTCTAACATTAAGATATGAATTTGTTCTTTTCTGGCTGAGTCAGTGGGAGATGGGATTGTTAATTGTTTTTAAATTTAAGTTTGAAAATATCTATAGACTTAGTGGCCATAAAATGAACAACCACACATATTTGGTAAAGAAAAACAAAACAAAACAGAACCCATTATATACAAAACATAAGAATAATCAAATGCTTTGTACTTTTAGAAATCTTCAGGAGACTGTCAGCATATAACTCCGTAGATTCCTACTTTCAGCCAAATAAACTTACAGGGACTACATCTACTCAACTAGATTTACTATCTGTCTGCACAACCGAAAATACAAAAATCATATAGTTTTAAGGCACTGGACAGTAAGCAGATAAGGATAACCTAAATCAAATGCAGACTTACTTTGTTAGAAGTTACAGTGTGGGCCATATGTAAAGGGGTCTAATCTCTTACATGGTATGGGTGCAGACAGTTGGACATGCTGACTATATAACCTGTGGGTACCCCCAGACAAGAGTCCTCCCTAAAGGCTACAATCTGTAAGAAGTGCATGAGAAATGGGTTTTGGTGAGGACAAATCTTAATCTCTTCTTCATTTTTCTCTGGATATACATAATTTTATGATAGACTCTTAGCTTAATGAAAATGACTGCTAGACATATCCTTGAACATAAACGTAAGCTGATCATGTTTGGAGCCATGGTGAGAGACAGGAACCATAGAAAGTGAGGGAGCTGCTACCTGCTCTCCATCACAGTGGGGTTGGTGATAGCCTTCTCAGGGGTAGCTCCTGGACCAGGATACTTAGGGGGCAAATGTCTGTCTGCATCCTGTGGCTTCCTTTCTCTTTTGGGATGTGCAGATTGATAGATTAAAAACTAAGTTTTTGAAACCTGGTTTTAAAAATAAGCGCAGTTTGTGAGGAAGCTTTAGGGTGTTGCTAGTATCCTGTTTCTGTTTCTTTTTCTTTTTCCTTTAAAAAAATTTTTTTTTGACAGAGAGAGAGAGATACAGAGACAGAGAGAGAACTGAACTGGGGCACTCCCCAGTTCAGCACATGGGTCTGCACGGGCCAGGCCAGGACTCAATCCTCAGACCCCGGGCTGTAAGGCAAGCGCTTAACCGGCTGAGACATCCCTGTTTCCACAGGGTCCTATTTCTTTATTTTATTTTTTTTTAAGATTTATTTTATTCTTTTTGACAGAGAAAAAGAGAGAGCGAAGGGGGAGGGCCCAGAGCAGTCTACATAGTTGCATGTCATCAGTTTTTGACATAGGTTTGTTCCACACAGGTAGGCGGGGGCCTCACAGGGCAGGAACCTGGCCAGGTACCTCCTGCATGGAAGGCACACCTCCTTGAACCAGGGGCCGAACTGGAGGGTGAGAACTGATCTGAGGGCCTTCTACATGGTAAGCACACCCCAGTTCAGCATATGGGTCCGCAGAGGCTGGAGCTGGGATTGGACCCTCAGTTCCCAGGGCTGCAAACTGAGCACTTAACCCACTGAGCCATCCTGGCTTCCCTTCCAGTGTCCTGTTTCTTGATCAGGATGATGGTTATCAGTGTGCTCACTTTGTGACAATTCATCTTGCTATAAACTAATGATTGTAAGTTTCTATGTATAGTATAGTTTAATAAGAAGTGGTAAATAAAAGCATAGTCATCTATACTAATTATACCTTTCTTTTAACTGGCCCTGTTCTGATCCAATTGTTACAGTGTTAGTATTTTATTATAGCAGAATGTAGAGTAAAGCTGAAGTATTGATTATACCTCATATTTTTAATGGTGATCCTAGAGACCTTCCATATTTTCTAATAACAAAAATGAATCCAATCTTTTCATTCCTGCAGGTGGAGACAAAGCTATATTATTCCAACCTATGCCCATTGTTAGGAAACATTTATTCTCCCAGCAGAAATAAGTATTCCCATTGACACGAGCATGGTGTCCATTGAGTTAGTAGGGTGGCAGTTTTTATAAATTTACTAATGCTCCAGCAACATAAAATCCTGACTTTTTCAATTACTGCATGAATAGTATTTGCTGTTATTTTTTTAAATTTTAGTTTTCCTTTTGGATTCCTGATGTGGTAAGTTAACATAATAACTTATTTTAAAATTGTTTTACATTTTTCTATGTTAAATTCTGAAGTCAGAAACTGTATCTTTTCAGTTTTAGAATGATGTTACAGTTGGCAGTATTAGTCATATGCTTGTGATATCGAAAGGATAATACATTCCAGAGATCTTAGACTACAGATAAATTTAAGTTAACCATAAATGCCAGATACATTTGATATTATGAAATATGGTCCCCAACATGGACTCTGACTTCCCACTAAGAAATGACCTAATATCTGTCTCAGTGTTATCCCCTGACATCTGAGTACCGTTTGACCTGGGTTCCCCTCAAGCTAGGAGTAACCATACATAATAGTAATACAAACTTCATATATAAGTTTAACTTCTGAGCTTAGTGGCGAAGATCTTTGGAAGTAAAACTAGCCCAAACCAAGTGAGATAAATTTTCCTACTAGCCTGGAGGAAGCAGACGATGTGCTGGAGGTAGCTCAAACTGCATGCAGTCTGGAGAGTAATATTTGTAGCAGCGGCCAGGGAAGCAAGTTGCTGGCAGAGTGGCTTGACATAGGACTGGTATCATCCGGTCTGCTCCAGGCAGAACGTCTAACATTAAAAAGGGGTAACAAGAAGGCCATGCCTGGAAAAGCTGCCATTCCCTTCACAGTCAGCCAGCAGCTTGTTTTCATGGAACTCTTAGGAAATACCTTTAAGTATCCATCTACCTAGGTCAGAGTACTGCCCACCTAACCTCATCTGCAAAGAATGAAGCAGATGGAACTTTCAGCGGAGCACACCTTAAGGGCTAGTGAGCTACTTAGAACACCTGTGAGAAATGAGTGTTCAATTCCAGAAGAAGTTGAGGCTTGGATTAGTTAGGAGACTCCAACAGAGAACCAGGGGAGACTACAGCCACTTGGAAGGAGAAAGGTGGCCTCTGGGCACAAGAAGCAACCAGCCAGTATTTACTGAACATGTGTGAGTATTTTGCTTTAGGAGCTGTAGGCACTGGACACAGAAGTCAGGACGACTGCTATCAGGGAGTGCACAGTCAGAAGGTAGTAGTCTCTTCACTGAACTGAAATTAGTCAAAATCTTAATCAAGCTGGTCCAACCCACAGCCTGTGGGCCACATGCAGCTCAGGATGGCTTTGAATGTGGACCAACACAAATTCATAACTTTTCTTATAACATTATGAAAATGAAGTAAGGACTTTTTTTTTTTTTTTTAAAGCTCATCAGCTTTTATATCATTAGTGTTAGTGTATTCTATGTATGGCCCAAGACAATTCTTGTAATGTGGCCCATGGAGGCCAAAAGATTGGACACCCTGCTCTAAATAATAGGAGCTTGAAGTTTATTGTGGAAGAGTGGAAGATTCATATAGCAGTTGTCCATAGTCCATATGGTTAGAAGTTATCCAATGATTTTTCTCTTAAAGAGTCAAAATTTACCACATCTTCTTTATCCAGTCATCTATCGAAGGGCATTTTTGTTGTTTCCATGTTCTGGCCACTGTGAACAGTGCTGCGATGAACATGCAGGTATGGACATCTTTACTCAGCGATAAGAAAAGATCAAATACAGTCATTTGTGACAACATGGATGCACCTTGAAAGCATCTTATTAAGCAAAATAAGTCCGACTGAAAGAATCAGGAAACATATGACCTCACTTATAGGTGGAATATAAAACTCAAAGTAACAAAGAAACAAAGACTTATGGACACAATAGTTTGGTGATTACCTGAGGGAAGGGGAGGAGGGGGGAGGGAGAATAGAAGGGGGGAGTGGGCACCAGATATATGGTGATGGAAGGAGAGTTGATTCTGAGTGGTGAGCACATAATGCAATACATAGGTGATGTAATGTAGATTTGTACATCTGGAAACTATCTAATTGTTACCAATCAATGTCTCCCCAATAAATTTAACAATGAAGAAAAAGAGTCAAAATTAAGAAAACCTGGCATCAATAAAGAATTCAAACAACTCAACCCCCCCAAAACAAACAATCTAATTAAAATATGGGCAGAGTTCCTGAATTGACATTTTTCCAAAGAGGACCTACAAATGGCCAATAGACATATGAAAAGATGGTCAACCTCACTAATTATCAAAGAAATACAAATGAAAACCACAATAAGATATCACCTCACACCTGTCAAAATGGCTATTGTCAATCAACAAAGAAGTGTTGGGGAGGATGTGGAGAAAAGGAAAACTTCTTGCACTGTTATGGGATTGAACATTGGTGCAGCCAAAATGGAAAACAGTATGGAAATTCCTCAAAAAATTAGAAATAAAACTACATATGACTCAGCAGTTTCACTCCTGGGTATTTATCCAAAGAAATCCAAAACACTTATTCAAAAAAATATATGCCCCCCTATGTCCACTGCAACACTATATACAATAGCCAAGATATGAATGATACATAAATGCAATAAAATATTGCTTGGCCATAAGAGGGAATAAAATCTTGCTGTATGAAACAACATGGGTAGGACTTAGAGAATACTATACGAAATGAAATAAATCAGACAGAGAAACAAATACCATATGATCTTACTTATATATGGAATCTAAAGAACAAAACAAACACACAAAACAGAAACAGACTCATAAATACAGAGAACAAACTGATGGTGCCAGATGAGAGGGAATTTGGGCAGATGTGTGAAAAAGGTGAAGGGATTTGGAAGTACAAATAGGTAGTTACAAAATAGTCACAAGGGTTTGAAGTACAGCACTGAGAATATAGTCAACATTACTGTGATAACCGTGTATACAAATAGGTTGGCGGGGGTGGTGGTGGTGGTGGTGATCACTTTGTAAATGATGTAAATGTCTAGCCACTATGCTGCACACCTGAAATTAATGTAAAATAATATTGAATGTCAACTATCACTAAAAAAAAGGTTAAGAAAATTTGTTTGGACAAAGACGATATCCTTAACCAAGGCCCCGGGACAGGAGAGAATAGTGAGTTTCTCCAAATAAATTCTCCAAGAAAGTGAAAAGAGAGGAACCTCTGGCTGACTGACCTTGATCTGGCTATTGGAAGAGGAATGGTAGTTTGGGAACCCCCAGAGTATGATTGCTTGAGTGCACCCACAGTGGGTAGTCTGGTGGCCTAAAGAAATACCTGAGAACATGCATCTGAGAATGCTAACACGCTGAGCTCAGTCAGACTCATTTGGTTGTGGGCACCTCTAGGTGAGTATTGTACTGGGAAGAGGGTGTCAAACTTGATGAACTGCCGTTGACTGGACAGGAATTAGAGTTAAGGCCCACTTTCAGGCCCAGAACTTTTGTTACGACCAACTGCAACATGTTTCAGTCTCAAGGCTGTGGCATGGCCACCAGAAGACTTATCTGGACCCTATGATTACAGCATGGTTATTTTGCAGCAACACTGAAGGTGACCTCAAAGGTTTCGTCTGAATTCCTGCTCCAGTAGTAAGTACAGAAAGCTGAACACTGTCTTCAGATTCTAGTAAACTAAGGTGACCAGACGTCCCGCTTTTGGCGGGACAGTACCGATTTTTAACAATTTGTCCCGCGGCGTTTAAAAAATGTCCCGATTTTTGGAAAGAATGCACGACAACCTAGGGAATGGCGGGAGATAAACCAAACTTTTAATCAAGAACCCTCTCCCCCCCGGTCAATGGTGTCCCGCTTTACCAATGTTAAAATCTGGTCACCTTATAGTAAACACTTGGCAATTCTGGGCTATATCAGGGTATGTGGTAGGGAGATAGGGATACTGGATGTGTGATGGTAGGAGGTAAAGGGGCTAGAGAGCCTATTATAGGACCATGTGAGAAATTTAGTACTGTATTTTGTGTCTCACTGGTAAATGTTACCTTCCCAGATTTAAAAAGGGAAGGTAACATTTACCTCTGTAGTTACTTTCTAGTTACTATTCAGAAGTTTTCCCATATATACAATGTATATTTCAAATTATTAAAGGTGTCTACTTACACTCTTCCAGAAAAAATGAAATAGATCAGATAACTTACCCTAATTCAGGTTTATCTACCAATCTTTTTGTTTTCAAATTGTTCAATGTTATAAATATTTAGGGTACTCAAAAGAGATTTCAGCTAGAACATTTTTATCTCATGTAACATTTTGTTTTTCTAGCTATTTATTTATCTTTAATTTTAACTTAATCCTTCAGTTTAGGGATTGAGGCAGAAAGACCACCATCAAATCAAGGCAGGGAGAGAACCAACTTGAGTACTTTAAGATGCAAGATTTTCTGTTTTGCTCAGCTTTGGGGAATGAAGGAAATGATATATCAAAGTAGGAATCAACCTCAGTCTCCTGGAATATAAATATGATGTGTTGTACAGAGAGTAGGATGATCCTTGTGAGGTGGGGTCAGGGTAGAGCTCAGCAGTGCCTCAACTCTGTATACATCCCTGGCTCAGGAAATCCTGCACTCTGACAGCAGGAAACAGAGAAGCAGGCTAAAATCCTAGCGCTTGTAGAGACTCCTTACTTTTGAAGGAGGGTTAGCAGGCTAAGCAAAGGAAGCTATATGAACTCCTGTGAGGAGAGGAGGAAATCAGTTACCCAAAACAATTAGGCTCAGATGGGAGATTTCCCCCTCTGAGATTACAGGAAGCTGGTCCAGACCTCAGCAGCAGCATGAATAGGCAGAGGAAGGATTGTGATGGCCGATAAACAGAGTGCCTGGAACGCTGACTCTGCCTGTTCTGATTTGTCTGACATGGGGTGGAAGAATAGTGGGAGCCCGGAAAAAGGCATATGGCACTGATGATGACAGTGCAGCATTCGTTGGGGGTGTGGTGGGAGACACAGTTGTTAGGACTGATAGTTTAAAAATCACATCTCTAGAAAATGACCACCCGATAGGGTAAATGATATTAAAACAGGTTTGTAGAAAGAAAATTGTACTCACTCATACTTGTAAGATTCAACTTTATAGTTAGAGAATGTTAGACTAACATAAAGCTGAGAATCATGTTTTAAAACTCTCCCAGAAAGAGCCACGATGTGATGTCCATTCTGTTTAGGCCTGTTGAATTGAGGTCTTTAGAATTCAAAGGTGGCATTGGATTTTTTCTATAGCAGCACTGTTAACTTATTGCTGGATTCAAGTAAAACTTCTACTTGTTGAATGGCCAATTGATTCCTGCAATCCCCCTGAGATTCTAGCATGATGGTGAATAGAAAGAAGGCAGATCACACTGCCTCTCATTTGTAAGTCAATGACTGTATGTTCTGAAGACACTATTTCATCTGAAATACTAAAAGCAACTGCAACACTTATTATTAATCACATTGTGGGCCCTAAAATGTTGCTTACTGGAAAGCATTTTGAGAAATTTACAGATGGGAAATGGAAGGCACCATAAGTCTGCTGGTTCTCTGCCCATTTTTTTTTTTTTTCCCCCAAAGGTCGGAAATGATCCTTTCCTTGAGAGATTGGCTCACTACGCTATAAGCTATAGTGAGTAGACTGGGTCAAGGGTCAGGGGAGTGGAGTGAACAAAAGGTGTGATGGTCGTTGCACAAAGACCTGGCTTTAGGCAAGATGTCAAAGTTCAGTTTTAGCAAAGTGCTCTTGCATTGCCTGCCAAGAATATGGGGTTAATTGGGTAGGAAAGTGTAGGAGGAAACGGATGTTAGTGGAACATTTAACTGGATGCTTTAGCGTTTAACTGGATTTCGTATCAAGTGGAGTGTATGTGTGTCTGCATTTAATTCTCACAATAACCCTATGAAATGAGAATTAGTAGTCCCATTGTTCAGCTGAGAAAATAAACTCAAATTAAATGCAATTGCTTGGTGGCACAGAGTTATTAAGAGGTATAGTAAAGATTAACAAGTATCTGACATTGACTTCTATGGCTTTTGCTCTTTCAAACTAACTCACTTTTTAATTTTAGTTTTAGTTAAAAAGTGGAGTTAGTAGACAGCAATGTTTTCTTGTGAAATTTCAGGCAGTTAGGATAGAGAGATGTGAAGAAAAGATATTACAAAGTGACATTTTCTCAAAGTGTCATACTTAAAGCTCTCCCTGTATGACAGCTGTCAGCACTGTGCACTGATCGGCTGAAGCCGAGTAGCCAGTGGCTCTCTGCATCTTCATAAATCCACCACCACATGGTCCTCGGTGTACGGTGCTGGAGTAGCTCTCACTGCAGATGCTCAGGAATGTAGTACGTTTGAAGCAGGAAATGACACCATCAGAAACATTGTCTTTGAATGTTGACTCTCACTCAAGGTCAGGCTGCCCCAGGGGCCATCATCATCATCTTGTGACCTGAGCAGGACCTTTTGTTTCTGGAACCATTCCAGGTGTGGGAGGTGATGATGTCTCGGAAAACTCTGCCTGACTTGTGGAAACATGCCAGATGGTTTTGGCATTTACCCTCTACCTTATATTCTATAACCCTTCATTTCATGCAAATTTGAGGTATGAATCTAATGGAAATTTGGATTTACTCTTTAGAAAAGGGCAGACAATAATATATACATACAGCACATAGGATTGCTGTGATGTCAAATGAATAAATATGCTGAAAGCACTAAAACAGTGTCTGACAAACTGTAAGCACCAGTTGTGTTAGCTATTATTGTTTATTTTTTTTATTTATTTTGTTTCATTTTGTTTTGAGTAATGGCAAAAAACTGAGAATTGCAGAATTCACTTGCTACGCACATTTGCAAATAGTTGAAGCCAGGAGTTTGGAGTAAGTTACGTCTGTGTCTATTATTATTATTATTGTTACTGATATGTGTGTTATATTCTAAATGACCTTAATTTTCATACATTGCTAAAAAGATAAAAGAACCTGAAGAAATTAAGCCCTAATTTACTAAATGTTTTTCTCTGCCACTCTTTCCTTTTCTCTTAAATTTTATAATTCCCCTTTGTCTTTTCACAAAAGTTGCTTACTTCAGTTTTTTACTGATGTTGGAGTTCTTGGGTTCCCAAAAATAGAAATTGGGAGAAAACCCCAGAAAAAATTTCAAACACATTTTACTAAGTTTACACACAAACGGTGCTCTGAACTGACTTGGGGACTGACTTTGCCTGGTTGCTTTCATAAGCTGAGGACAAAGTGGGCTGGCATATAAATGTGGGCTTTTTGAAAACAAACAGAGGGGATGCCAGGATGGCTCAGCAGGTTGAACACTTGCGTTGTAGCCCCAGGGTCTGAGGATCGAGTCCTGGCCCCTGCCCCAGCATATGCAGACATATACGCTGAACAGGAGTAAGCTTCCTCTGTGGGAGGCCCCAGCCCGGTTCCTGCCCTGCGTAGCCCTGTGCCCACCTGTGTGGAATGAAACTACATAAAAAAGTAATGATGTATAACTATAGAAACTGCTCTGGGCCTACCCCTTTCTCTCTCTCTGTCTGTCAAAAACAATGAAATAAATCTTAAAAAAAGTAAAGAGAACAGGTTTTTTTTGCAAGTGGAAGGCTCTCTTTCTTTCTTTACCAGGCTACATTGCCTGGCAACTATGTGCATGCCTATGCTGTGAAGCAAGATGGCAGACCTCTCACTATCATTGTCCCAGGAAGGTTAGATAGTGGTCAAACCTTGACCTCCTGTGCATGTGAAACACTGGTTTCAGACATTTGAAACAGCTGAAAGTAAATAGTTAGAAGGGAGACAACAATCTGCTATTTCTGCATTTTTGTTTAAGAGATGAGGTAATAACATTCTTTTTTATTTTTAAATTATTTCTTTAATTTTTCAGTTACAGTTGACCAGTATTATTTTATAACAGTTCAGGTGCATAGACTATTGGTTAGCCACTTATATAAGTTATGCAACGATCTCCCCAATTAGTCTAGTACCCACTTGGCACTATACATAGTTTTTTCAATATTATTGACTATATTTTTTATGCTGTACTTTACATCTACATAATTATTTTGTAACTACCAATTTGTATTTCCTAATTTTGCCACCGTTTTCACCCAGCTCCTCCAATTCCCTCTCCTCTGAAAATCATCAGTTTGTTCTCTGTATCTATGAGTCTGTTTCTGTTTTTCTCATGGTCAGCTTATCCAGCTCCTGGCCATCTGGCAGATCTTTGGTCCCCCAAGTCCTTATGCTGTCTCAAATAAACAGGGAGAGAATTGTGAGGGAGATGACTGAAATATCCTCACTTGGGGTTTTAAATTTTATTATTTATGAATAAGTAATAACAGGTATACTGTAAAAAACTCAAAAGGTATAAGAGGAAATACAGTAAATATTTAGTCTCCCTGGGGGTGCTGGGATAGCTCAGGGGTTCAGCATTTGCCTCTCAATTATGAAGTCCGGGATTCCATTCCTGGCCCCTGCCTGTGCAAACCTATGAGCTGAGCTGCAGCACAGCAGGTAACCACTGGGTGGCTGGGCAGCGAAGGTTCTTGTCTCACACGTGGGAGGTCACCGGTTTGATACCCACCCTATGTGGCCCCACGTCCACCTGTGTGGGATGAAACAATGTCACAACTAATGATGTAATACAACTATGGAGACTTCTCTTGACCTTCCCCATTTCTCTCTTACCCTTTCTCTCTCTCTCTCATCTTTTCTCTAACAATAAAATAAAATCTTAACAACAACAAAAACAAAAATTTAGTCTCCCTCTCACGCAGCACCTACATCAATCCTCATCTTACATCTCTTCCAGAGACTATCACTATTCTGATATTTTTCCACCATAGATTAGTTTTGCCTATTTTAGAAACTTGTATACATGAAGGCATACAGTATGTGTTTTTTTATATAAGATTTCTTTTACTCAACAGGTGTTTAAGATTTATCCATGTCCGTGAATGTATCAGTAGTCCTTTCCTTGTTATTGCTTGTTAGTAAGTAGTCCATTGTATAAATTTCCTATTATTAACAAACATCTGAGTTGGTTTTTTTTCATTGTAGGACTATTATAAATAAAATTGCAGTGAATATTGTTGTCTAAGTATTTCTGTGCATATAACTTTTCATTTTCCTAGTTAAACTTAGGAGTGGAAGTATTGGGGTCATAGGGTACATATATGTTTAGTATTATAAGACAATGCCAGAGTTTTTAATGAAGTGGTTTTATTGTATTTCCATCAATAATATATGAGATTTTCAGTTGCTTTGGATCCTTACAAACGTTGGCTGGAGTTCGTATTTTTAGTTTTGGTCATTTTGGTAAGAAGTAAGTTATTACATTGTTTGAATTTCATTCCTGATTGAGGCAGTACATGTAGCCCCGGAAACTGACAACTCCTTCCAGGGTTGTAGCAACAAGAGACTACATCTTAAGTGGCCACAGAATTTGGAGGTCAAATACTCCTTCACCATGCACACTGAGATGCAGTTGAGGCAACAAAACGCTATTTATTGAAATATTATGTCAGATAGACAGAGTAGAGAGCAAGGTAAGACATAAAGTAACAGCAAGTCCTCACCACCTGAAAAACGTTTTCACGGCACGGCACGGGAAAACTGAGGCAGCACTTTGGCTTCAAGGGTGTCTGGCGAGTGTCCCCATTGGAGAGTTCGGCCAGGGCTCACTGTGCTATTATTTTTATAGGATTTTATACAATCGAGATTTTACACAATAGCGTTTGATTTATGTGGTGTCAACGGGGCAACCTACGTGTGGTCACTATAGCAACAGGGCAGCCTTATGGGTTCTATTCATGCATTCCACCAGTGAGTCAGTGAACCAGGAAGGTTGGCGAGGCCACTCCCAGTTCACCCCTGCTGACAGGGAAGTCAATACCCAGGTACCACCTGGGCAGAGCATTCCCAGAACTCAACAAGTGGAGGGCACCAAGGGGCATTTAATTTATATATGACCTACTTTACATTTGGCCCTTGACCCTTTGGGACTTCTACTTGGGGTACTTTTTGTAAGTTATTCAGTGGCAAGGACAACGTAGAGTATATGCTTGTGTACATAATGGACATAATTGAATACAACAACAAGTACACAATATAATAGCAATAAAAGCAATAATCAAATGTACCCATTTCTTAACATTTGACCACCAAGATCTAATTCAATTTGTAAGAACAGACAAATTTAAGCCAAAGAAGCCCTCTCTCTGCATGATCTGTTCAGACAGGACATAAAGGTCTTTGAAGTTCCCTTCAACACTCCACGAATTATCTATTACATTAAAGCAGCACATTCCTTTAAATTCTTTATACCCATGATTGTTGTGGTAAAGGATAACCAATAGTGGCTCTGTTTTCTAATACTACTTTCCTAATTTCATGTAATTCTTTTTTTTTTAAGATTTATTTTATTTTATTGATTTTTTACAGAGAGAAACAGAGACAGAGAGATACAGAGAGAAGGGGGAGGGCCCAGAGCAGTCTCCATAGTTGACATTAGTTTTCCATATAGTTTCACTCCACAGGTGGGCACAGGGCTGGGCAGGGCAGGAACGGGGCCGGGAGCCTCCCGCATAGGTCCCGGTAAGAACTGAACTGGGGGCACGCCCCAGTTCAGCATGTGGGTCCGTATGGGCCGGGACCGGGGCCAGGATTTGATCCTTGGTCCCCGGGGCTTCAAAGCGGGCACTTAACCCGCTGAGCCATCCCAGTTTTCCCCATTTAATTCTTAATTAATTTCTGATATAGCTTTAGAGGTAACATTAATAGCCTTGACCATACTGCATGCTAAGCAACTGATTTCAACATTTAAAGCAATGCTTGTGGCTGGAAGAACAAATAAACTAAGCAAGACATATTCTGCAGGACTAAATAAAGATAGACATGATGTATAATTTGGTGGTAGGTCATATGTTCTTCTACTTGCAAGGGTTGTCACAGTCATGTTACTCTTTTGAGGCATAAATACAATAAGCCTCCCTATTGTGTAGAGTCCACCTGTTGAGTTAGCAGACATAGAAGAATTAAAAACCATCTAGAGTGTAAATTTACATAAAAAGTTATTTGGTCAGTCGTAACAGTAACGTTACAATCCAAACGGGATACATTCTTAATTTGTTTGGAACCTTTGGTAAAAGGGACAGTTTTTTAAACTGTCAAACTATGTTTTGGGTCCGATTAGGGGAAAAAAACCCTATTAAGCAAGAGGATAATGTTTGTTTTACATAATTTCCTCTGGCCAGACAGAAGTCAGAGACATTCATCACATTTTTAGCTAAGTAGATCCACATGTTATCATTATGTTGGAAGGGGATGAGTTCAGAGTCCATTGGTGTGTGATCCAATCCAGATACAACAGCTTTAGAACCATTTACTTCCAAGACCACTGTTTATTCCCAAATAAATATTTGATTAGAAGGCAGAATTTCAATTCTCACTTGACCAGGAAACATTACTGCAAAAGTATTATTACTTCCTTCAGCAACCACTTGGCCTTAAAAGGAACAGCAGTTGGGTTACATCTGACCCATACTTTTGCCTCTCCTTTTAGCTCAGTGGAGCCAAAGCCTCCTGTCCTGGCCATTACAGGAGGGTCATCTAATTGATACCATTGCCCTTTCTTACAGGGGACTATGATTAATTGCACAAAGCAGCCTTGTGCATTAAGGGTGATAACTTCAGATGCAACATTATGGAGAATACCTAAATTTCACCAATATAATCTGCATCAATTATTCCTGCCATCACTTGCAATCCTTTTCCTGTTATGCTACATCAAGATGTGATCCAATTGAAATGACCAGTGGGAATTTTAATTCCCAGTCCTGTAGGGACAGTGACAGTCTTCCCAGGTGGTACATCAACTACTTCTAGAGTTCTTAGATTGTTACCAGCTGACTCCAGAGTCCCCAGATATGGGGGTTGGGCATGTTCATCTACAGCCCACCATTGTAAACTTTATTCAGATGTTTTTTCAATCTATAAATTAGGAGGTAACATATGGCCAAGGGGCATAGTATTCCCTAAAGGTCTATTGCTTAACTGTTGTAAGACCATAGGTAAATTATCTTTTCAATGCAGATAGGAATTTTGTGCCAATTTTCTTAGTTTTTCTTTGAGTAAGCCATTCTCTCTTTTAATTAATCCTGATGCTTGTGAATAATAAGGGATATGATGCAACCATTCTCTGCCATGTTGGTGGCAGAATGCCTGTATCTCTTTACCTTTAAAGTGGGAGCCCTTATCACTCTGGACTTGTGTTGGTATTCCATAATATAAAATTATTACTTCTAACAACTCGTAAGTATTCTTTTGAGTGGCCCGAGCAAAAGGAATGGCCACTAATACCCAAAATAGGTATCAACACAGGTGCAAATATATTGGTGTCCCTTACTTTCTAGCAATGGGCCAATGTGATCAATTTGCCACATTTGAGCAGGCATATGGTCTCTGGCCAGTTCTCCTATCACAGTTTTTGGAGGGGATTGCTGTCGATCCTTCTGACATATTTCACATTGATTATTAATCTCCTTTAATATTGAGTGGGAAACATAAACCCCCCACTGTTGTGCCCATCTGTTCATAGCCTGCTGCCCTGGGTATCCAGCTTGGTAGTGGATCCATTTCGCCAGTGCAGCTTCCTCGTGATCTTGTGAAGCAGCAGCTGATTTTGCCAGCCAGTCAGTGGTTCGATTTGCTGACGTTCAAGAGCATCCTTCTTAGTATGGGCATCTACATGAATAACCGACACGTTAGCTTTCTGTACAATTTCCCAGATTGTTTTCCCATAATGTTTGTCCCCTAATTTCTCTCCCATAAATCTCCCAATTGTTGTTGTTTCATGGGGGTATCGTGGTGGCTAATCCATTTGCCACAGCCCAGGAGTCAGTAAAAATGTACAACAACACCCTCCTTGTTCTTGTTTAAGGGCTTGGTGGACGGCCTGGAGTTCAGCTGATTGGCTGCCTCCGCCTCAGCCCTTAATCTCCAGTTACTTTGGAGTGAGGGTTATAGGCGATAGCCTTCTACTGCCGCTCCTGGCCAATATATTTAGCCAATCCATCTGTAAACCATGCATGTTGTTTTTCTGGTTCTGAGAGAAATCCATAGGAGAGACTCCATTTTACAGGAGATTGTAATATTGGTCTTGGTACAAGTGGGAGATTAACAAAGTTATCAGTTAATTCCTTTATTACCTCATGTAATTTAGCAATTCCTCCTTTCCCTGCTTTTGCTCTATTTTGGACGTACCATTTCCATTTAATTATACTATCTTCTTGTGCATGCCCTATTTTATGGGACGCCGGATCACTATTAATCCAGGTACTGATAGGCACACCAGGCCTTACTAGGACGTCGTGTCCTATAGTAAGTAGTTCAGTTTCAGTTAGTGCCTAGTATGCTGCTCAGAGTTGCTGCTCAGAGGGGATGTATGATTGTCCAGCTTCTGGGAGCTTTCATGACCAGAAACGGAGAGGCACCCGCTTCCCTGACTGCATTTGCCACAAGCTCGTTAGCATATTGATCAGAAGCAATCACATGTGACTCGATTGGCCCAGCCTGTATAGGCCAAAGATCCAAAGCTGTTTGAATTGCTATTGTTGCCTGTTCAAAAGTGTGAGTTTCTTTTTCTCCCCATTTAAATGTATACTTTTTTCTAGTAACTGTATAGTGTCTGCAAGATTATTCCTAGATGGGAAATGTCGCTTCAACAATAACCAAATAAATCTATAAAATTTTTTAGCTTTATTTTTGGTCTTTGGGACTGGAAAATCCAAAATTTTCTGCCTAGCTTCTGGGAGACTTTCTCCATGCCTTTTATTCCAATTAACCCCTAAGATCTTTATGTGTTGAGCAGGCCCTTGAATTTTAGCGGGATTAATTTTCCAGCCGTTCTGTTTCATATGCTGAATTAAATCTTCTAGAATGGTTTGTGTATGCTGCTCTGACTGGGTCTGGATTAGTATATTATCAATATATCGTGTAATTTGCGCATCTTCAGGCAAGGGAAACTCATCTAGATTTTACGCAATGGTTTGGTGACAGATTGTAGGGCTATAGAGGTACGCTTGCGGGAGAGAAATGAACGTGTATTGTACTGAGGCCAAAATTTCTTATTAATTGGAATAGTAAAGAATGCATTAGCCAAGTCAATAACAGCACACCAACTCCCTGAAAATTTCTGGACACGTTCAATCAAAGCAATTGTATTGGGCACAAGCGCGCCTAAGGGCAGAATGATTTTCTTCACTCCCCTATAATTTACAGTCATGTGCCAGGACTCATCTGCCTTTTTCATTGGCCAGACTGGACTATTTCAAGGGGAGGTGGCGGGCACTAAGACTCCAGCTTTCACATAATCCTGTATCGTCTCTTCAATTGCTCATTGCTCTCCCGGTATGCAATTCTGTTTCAATGCCACAACCTGAGTAGGTTTAGGCAACACAACCAGAGTTATATGCAGGTGCCCCACAGTCACAGGTAAGATTTTAAAAGCCCATACTGCAAAGTGATACCTCCCATTTTCTAAATTTAGTGACATTCTTCTAAGAATATCTATTCTAATTATGTATTATTTAATGGGAAATATTACTACAGAATATTCTCTTTGGGGAAGCTGTCCAATTTTCATAATAATAGTAAGTTGTTTAGCTATAATCTCAGCACCCCCATGACCAATTATAGTCAAGGGGCAACCTGTAAATTTTTGTGGGTTCCCATAAATCAGAGAGGCCTCCACTTAGGTGTCAATCAAAGTTTTAGCTACAGTATGGGACCCATCTTTCAATAAATAATCATATCAATATGTGGACAATAATCTCTTCTAGTAATGTTAATTGACACTGAAGTTTGGCCTAATCCTTATGGGGTAGACTGGAGGTAAGGTTTTAAATCAGGGTATAAACCCTGAGGTGAAAGCGATGGAGCACTAGGTTTCATTGGCTCTGATTCCTCCTTTTCTTTCTTCCTGTTTCCCTTTTTAACATCTGCCTTTCTTGTATGTTTTATCTTTTCCTTATATAGCTTCCACATATCCCAAGTTGGAATCCCAACTATTTCCTCTCTTTTTGCCCTAGCCTTTAACAATGCTTGAAACATATCTCTTCTTGAGACTTTATTGGGATTGGGGGTCACTCATTGGAAGGCTGTGTGCTCTCCATGCTATCTAGGACCCCCTCCCAGTGGGTTTCCTGTTTCACTCAGAAGCAAAGACATCATCAAATTCCAGTAAACAGTTAAAATCACCCAAGCTTGGTGAGCAACCAACTCTTTTTCTGTAGTGCTGTCAGCCTGCAGGCAAGTCAGCAGCTGTGGAGGGTCAGCATTAGCCACCCACGTCTCCCAAGTTTCAATGAGGCCAAAGCCCCGAGCCCCTTCCTGGACCAATGGAGAGAACAGGAGTTTCTTCCAACACAACATGAGGGGCATAGGGGCCTCCGTGTCTCCTTTCCTCCCTGACGGCATGGTGGTTGCATATCCTGCCAACTACACCAAAATGTAGCAAAAAGGGACTACATCTTAAATGGCCACAGAACTTGGAAGTCAAATATACCTTCACCATACACACTGAGATGCAGTTGAGGCAACAAAACGCTATTTATTGGAATATTAGGTAAGACAGACAGAGTAGAGAGCAAGGTAAGAGATAAAGTCACAGCAAGTCCTCACCACCTGAAGAATGTTTTCAAGGCACAGGGAAACTGGGGCAGCACCTTGGCTTCAAGGGTGTCTGGCGAGCGTCCCTGTTAGAGAGTTTGGCCAGGGCTCACTGTGCTATTATTTTTATAGGATTTTATACAATAGAGATTTTACACAATAGCGTTTGATTTATGTGGTGTCAACGGGGCAACCTACGTGTGGTCACTATAGCAACAGGGCAGCCTTACGGGTTCTGTTCATGCATTCCACCAGTGGGTCAGCCATCGGTCAACCAGGAAGGTTGGCGAGGCCACTCCCAGTTCACCCCTGCTGACAGGGAAGTCAATACCCAGGTACCACCTGGGCAGAGCATTCCCAGAACTCAACAAGTGGAGGGCACAAAGGGGCATCTAACTCACATATAGATGTACTTTACAAGGTACAACTGAGGTGCTTCACTGATGTACCCAGTGCCTGCAGTTGGAGAAACATAAGAACCAGTTTCTTCCATCTAGGCGGATCCCTCTGATAGGACCTGAACTTTAGTTCTTTATAAGGTCATAATCTTCTTTGCATTGCAGTTACTATGACTCCTATCATGCCTCTGACACCATGGCATTTTTAGAGGAACCAACAGTGGAGAAAAACTGTGAAGTAAAAGGTTCTACCCCAGGGAGGAGACGTCACCAATTCCAGCTCTGCGAAGGATAAATAGCCCTGATCCTCACTTCTTCTAGGTGCCTCTTCTCTGAGTTTGCCAACACTTGTCTCTCAAGTGTGTACTTTCATTTTCAATTAATCACTTTTGCATCTGTCTCACTACTGAATTCACAGAGACAAGAACCCAGTCACTGATGCTCCAGATGGAGTTTTCTCTTGGACATTCCTGTAAGCCTCTGGTGACATGGTGACTCATGATGTTGAGAACTTTTTAGTGTATTTTTGATTATTTATACAGGCCACCCTTATTTCACTGCACTTCATTTTATTACACTTTGCAGATACAGGCACTCGTCATTTAACGACTGACTTCCAGTCCTATGACTGTGTCTGTAAGCAAATTGGTTGATAAGCGAGGACCTTAAAGGCCGAGTTCTGTGGTGTGTCATGGGGCCAGAAGGTAGGCATTTTTCAGTAGCTAGCACATGACACCATCCTTATAAATGAAACACGTAGGCTTGCATGGTTGCAAATGCTTTGTGTAGTGAATGCTAACTGACTGCAGGAACAAGACAAACATCAAAAAGATTCCTGAGATGCACACAAACTGAGAAAGGGGATTCCCCACACTGGAGAACTGGTCCTAATGACCTAAATAGATAGGTCATTAAATGAGGAGTGGCTGTACTGCGTTTTTGTTTTTTTTTTAATTGAAGGTTTGTGGTTACCCTGCCCTGATAGCAGTAACATTTTTCTAATAACATTAGTTCACTTTATGTCTCTGTGTCTATTCCTAGTGAAGTTGCTGTGAACACTGTTGAAATTACAACGAAAGGTTTAGAATATTACATAAACTTAGTTGACAAAGCAGCAGCAGGGTTTGATACAGTTGACTCTAAGTTTGCAAAAAGTTCTGGTGTGGATAAAATGCTATCAATAGCATTGCATGCTACAGACAAATTGTTTATGAAAGGGTCAGTCAATGCAGCGAACTACGGTACATTTTTGTCTTATTTTAAGAAATTGCCAGAGCTGCCTCAGCCTTCAGCAACTTACCATTGTGATCAGTCAGCAGCCATCAACATCACAGCAAGACCTTTCAGCAGCAAAAATATTACAACTCTCTGAAGGTTCAGATGGTGGGTAGCATTTTTAGCAATGAACTCTTTTTTTTAAATGAAGGTGTTCACATAGTTTAGACCAAATGCTATCGCATACTTATTACAGTATAGTATAATATAAAACATAACTTCTGTTTGCACTGGGAAACCAAAAAAGTTGTGTGATTCACTTAATTGTGAAAATCACTTTATTGTGAGGGTCTGGAACTAAAACCTGCACTATCTTGGGGGTAGGCCTATATATCTTTTTAGTAAAATGTATGCTCAAGACTTTTGTCCATTTTTTTTTCCTCAGTAATTTTTTATAGTTTTTATTGTAGAGATAATACATGCTTTTTGTTGAAGTTATTTCTAAGTATTCTATGTGTTTTTTCTTGATGTGCTTATAAATTGAATTTTACTTCATTTTATTTTCTGGCAAAAATAAATTTTAATCTTGTTATTTTTGCTAATTGTTTTATAGATTGTAAAGCATTTGTATACAAACAATGACATTTGAAAATACAGTCAGTTTTTCTTATTTCTTTCAGATATTATGCCTTTGTTGTTTGTTATATTGTAAAGGTTAGAACCTCTAGTACTAATTTGAATGAAAATGGTGAACATGAGTATCCTTGCCTTGTTCTTAAAATTATGGAAAAAAAGTTTTGAAGTTTTTCATTAGGTCTATTATTAACTATATGTTTTTGATAAATGTCCTTTATCAATACGAGGGGTTGAAGACATTACCTTTTAAGATCGTAGTTTGCTTAGAGGTAATTTATTTATTTAATTTTTAATGGGTGTTGAATTTTGTTCAGTGCTTTTTATTTTTTTATTTTTAAAATAATCAAACATTGATTTTTAAATCTTAAACCAATTTTACAGTTCTTAGATAAGCTCTCATTCATTTTGATGTATTATTATTGTATATATTACAGAATTCTATTTGCTAGTATCTTATGATATTAAATGTGTCTACATCTATGTTCATGGGGTATGTTAAATAATTATTAATTCCTTCTTTATAATTTTTTTTATTTTTCAATTACATTTGACATACAATATTGTATTAGTTTCAGGTATACAACATAGTGATGAGACATTTATAAAACTTATGAAGTCATCACCCTGATAAATCTGATCTCTATCTGACACCATACATAATTATTACAATATTATTGACTGTATGCCCTGTGCTGTACTTTACACCCCCCATGACTATTTTGTAACTATGCATTTGTACTTCTTAATGTCTTCTCCTTTTTCACCTACCTCTCCAGTCCTCCTCCCATCACCCCAACAAATCTAGGACCCATCTGACATCACACATAATTATAATATTATTGACTATATTGCTTATGCTACACCTTACATCCCTATAACTACTTCATAACAATAAATTTGTACTTCTTAATCTCTTCTTTTTTCATCCACATCCCCAACTCTCCTCTCATCTGACAACTATCCAACTATTTTATGTATTTATGAGTGTGTTTCTGTTTTATTTCCTTTTAGATTCCACATATAAACAAAATCAACTCACATCTGTCTTTCTCTGTCTGACACTCCATTTAGTACAATACCCTCCATATCTTTTCATTGAAGCTTTTAATCCATTTAAATTGAAAGTAATTGTTGATGAATATGTAGTTATTGCCATTATATTATTCATAATTTTTCTTTTTTCTGTTTTTTTTCCTTCTCTCTAACATTTCTTATAATACTGGTTTGGTGGTGATTAACTCCTTTAGATTTTTCTTGCCTAGGAAGATCTTATCTGTCTTTCAATTTTGAATGATAACTTTGCTAGATACTGTAGGTCCTTGCTTTTCATCAGGCTGAATATTTTCTGCCCATCACTTCTGGCCTGCGAAGTTTCTGTTGATAAATCAGCTGACAGTATTTTGGGAGCTCCCTTATAAGTTAAGTCCCTGGTTACCTTTTTCTTGCTGCTTTTAGGATTCTCTTTTTTGCCTTTAACTTTTGCCATTTTTAATTATAATGTGTCTTGGTGTTGGCTTGTTTGGATTCATCCTGCTTTAGACTCTCTACACTTCCTGGGCTTGTATATTTATTTCCTTCATCAAGTCAGGGTAATTTTTATTCCTTATTTCTTTAAATAATTTCTCAGTGTTTTGCTGTCTCTGTTCTTCTGGTATCTCTATGATGTAAATGTTGTTACACTTGATATTGTCCCAGAGCCCACTTAAACTATCACCATTTTTGGATTCCTTTTGTTGTTGTTTTTGTTCTGATTGGGTATTTTCTGTTACCTTCTCTTCCAAATCACTGATTTGGACTTCTGCTTGATCTAGTCTGGTGATTTCTTCTATTTCATTCTTCATTTTCATTAAGGTATACATTATTTCTGCCTGTTTTTTAATTCTTCTTCTTCTTCTTCTTATTTTTTATGGATTCTATGTTCTTCTTTATGCTTGCTATTTCTTTTTTGAAGTTTTAACTAAGTTCCTTGAGCATCATTATAACCATTGTTTGAGCTCTGTCTCTGATAGTTTCATTGCCTTGGTCTCACTTAGTTTTCCTCCTGGAGTTTTCTGTTCTTTTATTTGGGATTCATTTCTTTGTTTTCTCATTTTGGTTGCTTCTCTACATCTGTTTCTATGTATTATGTAGATTGGTTACGTCTCCCAGTATTGCTGAATGCCCTTATGTAGTAGGTACCCTGTAGGGCCCTGGCACAGTCTCCCCTGTCACCTGCATTGGGTGCTCCTATAGATTTTTGTTTGGTGCCAGCACTGCATGTGGAGCTACTCAGCAAAAGTCTCAGAGCACACTGAGGCCAGTTGCCACCCACCTGGGCCTAAAGATTCCAATAGTTTTCCAAGAAAGATTGTAATGCTGGCAGGAATGGCTGTTCACTAAAGAAAGCGCCTCTGGTGTTGGGGGAATTTGGTAGGGTGGGGTCCCAGTGAATCAGCGGGGTGGAATGAGCAGAGCTCACAAGACCAGTCAGATTCATATTCGGCTATGCAGGGAAGGGCACAACACAGGAAAGATGGTGCCCACCAGCCAGCTGTATAGAAGGAGGACCCACCCAGGAAAAATGGCAACTGTCCTTCAGCCCTCTCCTTAAAGCCACACACCTCAGCCTGTCCCCCATATGCCTCCAATGCACCCTGAGTTACCTCTCTCTGCTGTAGACCTGGGTGAATGCCTTCATGTGACTGAGTTTGTGCTCACACACTTTATGTGGATGTCTTATTTTCTGCAGCCTTGTTTCATACAGATGGTCAGAATCCCCACTGATTTTCACAGCCCCTTTTCCCAACACTGGCACTCTGAACTGAGGAGTCTGGTGTGGGGCTGGAGTTCCTTACTTCTCCAATGGGAATCTCTGTGACTGAGCTATGCCTCCTGATTCTCATCCACCACACAGAGGTTTGGAGCCAGCCTGTTTCGTGTCTCTACCCCTCTTACCATTCTTGACATGGTAAGGGCACCATGCCAACAGAACTAGGATACATTTTTCTTTGTATCCTTAGTTGTAAAACTTCTGTTCAGCTGGTGTTCTTTAATTCAGTTGTAATTTCAATGTGTTCACAGAAGGAAGTAGGCACAGTGTTTATCTACTCTGCAACCTTGAATCCTCTCTCTTCTTTTTAATTTTACATTTTTATGATTACAAATCTTGTTAATCAAGCAAACTTTACCTATAAGCCATAGGTTCTCTACATGGTATTTTTATGTCCATATTTTTAAACATTCTGCAATTCACATTTTGATTGTCCCTTTTTAAATTGGTAGGTGGCAGAGATTTTTCTCATTTTTTGTTTTTATATTAATTTCTAGATTTACTTCACATTATTAGAAAATGTCACCTATATTATTTCAACATGTTGGAATTAATGGATTTTCTCATTATGGCCTAATACATATTATAATTACTTTTGCATGGATATTTTAAGTAGAATTATGCCTGAAACTAGGAGGCTTTCTGGGATATAAAACAGAGTACAAAAATGGGTACTGCCCTGAATAAACAGTCAGGCTGGTCACCCTATCTATTCCATTTTCATTTTATTTTGTGTGTTTTTCTCAATTCTTTTTTCTATAATTGTTACTATATTTCTCTTTTTTGTTTTTTGTTTTTTTGTTTCTTGCTCATGGGAGACTTTAGCTTTTAATTTCACTTTTTTTCTGAGTTATATTAGCTTATGTTTTATTTCCTTCTATTGTCTTATCACAACTTCTGTGAGGTCTTAAATTTCTGGGGAAGCCGGGATGGCTCAGTGGGTAAAGTGCTCACTTTGCAGCACCGGGGACCAGGGATCAAATCCCAGCCCAGGCCCATACGGAACCATATGCTGAACTGGGAACTCCTCCAGTTCAGTTCTCTCTCTGTCTCTATATCTCTCTCTCTCTGTCAAAAATAAAAATAAATAAAAAAAAAAATTTAAATTTCTGTCCTATGTTCTTTATTTAGAGAAGTGTTGCTTCTTGATAATTTAACAGTTTTGCAGTGATATATTTAGTTACAATTCTCATTTGTTTAATGTAATCTTTTTTTTTTTTCTAGTGTGCTTTTTGTATATTTAATTTTTTGGTTTAATCCAATTTGTGGTATTGTTCAAGAAGATGAATTATTTCTGGAATGGTTATTTGTAACAGGTTTATATGGAAAAAAAATTAGTGCCATCTTTCAATCTAGTAAAAATTCTTAATATTTAGGTTGTGTGTGTGCGAATCACTGAAACTATACCTCTCTATCTAACTGAACTCAGTTTTTTCCCTCCTGGTTTCATTGATAGCCTATTATTTGCAAGGTGGTTTATCTCTGTAATCTCTCATTTAGTTGTGCCTTCCAAGTTTCCTAAAGCTACCAAGAGTTCTTGTTTCAAACAAGAGAATGGTTGATTTTGTACCTCTAAGGTACAACCCTTATAACACTGTTCACTGTTGACTATTTGAGATTTGCAACTCTAAGCACTCTCTTTTGGAATCTTGTTTTTTACTGCTTTTATTAGCTTTTCTTATGTACTATATTTCATGATCACACAGACCTCCTGGTTTGCCATAGGTGAATCTTTCATTTCAATTCCTTCTCCTTGTTTTACTCTGCTGTTTATATACAATTCTAGCAGTATTCTAAATTATCAATTTTGAAAATAACTTAAAACATTAACATTAATAATTAAAAAAAAATGTTTTCTTTCTCTCTGATACCTCTATGACAAAAAAAAAAAAAGGTAATTTTTGTTGCTGTTAAGTGGTTAAATGTTTAGTGCGAAAAGCCAGTTGAGATTATTAAAATTTTAGATAAAACATCTTGAAAAGTCAATTTTATGAAGGGGTGGTAAAAAAGAAGAAACAAGGGATGATATCCACCCAAGAGCTGATAGTCCATGGGTGTACACATAGGTACATATTTACAGAAGACATCAGAATAATTAAGCAAATATCTGTTCTGTTGTTAGTTTGTACTTACCATTCTTCTTACACTGTACCATTGTGTTACATATTTTGAATGTTATTCATATACCCAACACAATGTGAACATTTGTTTGAATACAAGGTCTGGCAATTAAGTTCATGACCTCATCCTAAAAAAAGTGCTATATACCTCATTGCTAAACACAACTATAGTCACCTTTGAAGTATACCCCTTGGGAAGCTATGCACCAATACTCGTGTCTAGTCCACCCTTCAAAGCAATTTTGGAACACTTTCTCTGGAATGGCCATCAGAGCTGTCATTGTATTACCCTTGATGTTTTGAATGTCATCAAAATGTCTTCCTTTCAATATTTTCTTTATCTTTGAGTAAAGAAAAACGTTATTGGGGCCAGATCAGGTAAGTAGGAGGGGTGTTCCAATACAGTTATTCATTGACTGGCTAAAAACTTCCTCATAGACAGTGCCATGTGAGCTGGTGCATTCTCATGATATAAGAGCCATAGTTGCGGTGAAAAGTTTGGGTTGAATTCATCTAACTTTTTTATGCAGCCATTTCAGCACTTTCAAATAGTCAACTTGGGAAAGCCGGATGGCTCAGCGGGTTAAGCACTCGCATTAAAGCCCCGAGGACCTAGGATCGAATCCTGGCTCCTGCCCAGGCAGACCCACATGCTGAACTGGGGTGTGCTTCCCGAATGCAGTGAGGCCTCCAGTTCAGTTAAAAAAAAAAAAAAAAGTCAAGTAGTCAACTTGGTTGACTGTCCAGTTGGCACAAATTCATAATGAACAATCTCACTTATATAAAAAAAAAGTGAGTAACATTGTTTTGACTCTTGATTTGAACTGACAGAATTTTTTTGGTCCTGAAGGATTGACTGACTTCCATGGTGCACTTCAATACTTTGTTGCAGTGTCATATTGGTATACCCACATTTCATCACCAAAACATCATCTTGCCTCTCCAAGGTCTTGGCAAAATTCAACTCTCTTTTGCTTTTGTTCAAGGGTGAGCTCCTACAAGACCATTTTTGCACAAACCTTTCTCATGCCGAGATGATCAGTGAAGATTTTTCTGTTACTTTATTGATGTTTATTTGGTCTGCTATGCTTCTCACAGTCAGCTAATGATTTGGACACATAGTTTGAGAAATCATTGCAATATTTTTATCAGTTATGTTCATTACTGGCTGCCCTGACCTCTCTTTATCAGTGATGCTTTCTGTCCTCTCAGAAAAAACATTTAATCCATTTGTAAACTGCCATTTTCTTCATGGCATTATCCCTATCAACTTGGACTAACATGTCCTTGATTTCACTTCCACTCTTGCCCAGTTTAACAAGAAATTTAATATTTGTTCATTACTCTAATTCAAGCTCCAACATTTTCATGACAGTATACATAAACATGTAAAAACAATGAAGGCCGCTCAGCAAAACATCACCACACATTGACATGAACACCTGTGAGACACTGATATACCAAGGTTATGAAACCTTACTGAGTTATTTGTACAGTGTTGGCAATGTAAGTGCATGGTGGCAAGTTCATGGACTTAATTTTCAGACCTCATACTTCAGTCACTATGGATAGACAAGAAAGAATTTTTAAAGTTTCCCTCACTGACTAAATTAATCAGGTAATTGCCATGTATCCAAACCATTGCCTGATACTGACACCAGCTTTTCTATTTATTCCTCTTGTTTCTCTTTGACTTCACATACAAATTAACTCTATGGTAGCTTTGCCTCTTACCCAAATATATATATTTATGAACAAGGCCCTCTGATTCATATTTCCATATTAACGTCAAAGCAATGTTTATACATTAACGGTAAACTAGACTGTTTATGCATGTAGCCAGCCCAGCTTGTCGTGGTTTCAGGGGAACCCTCTCTTCAAGACATGAAAGCTCTAGTGTTTTAGATAAATAAGCCCTTTTAGAACCCATCACTAGTAACCAAAAATGCTTTCAGGCCAGCCAAATCTACTGATCTGGGTCCTTTTGTGCATCAATGATTAAAGAAACAAAAACAAAAATTCTCTATTGAATCACACCCCTGAACTATGTTAAGCCAGTTTTTACTGGGACATTGGTGAGAGTTATACTTGCCTTCAAACTAATTTTGTCTCCCTCCAAAGTCCATATAAAATGCTTTCATCCTATGCCACATGCTGCAAAACTTGCTTAATGCACGTCTGGTCTGGTAATATATGTCAGTGCTATCATAATGCTAACATTTAATGAACATTTGCCATTGAGCTTGCTTTCCATGGCTTACCTCATTTCATTCTATGAACAACTCTGTTAAGATAGAACCATTACTAACCCAATATATGAAATTTAAAATTTCCATTTAAGAAAATTGAGGATGAGAGAAGATAAGCACATTGTATAAGACCATATATCTAGTTAACATTATAGTACTAAGAGTCTAACCTGGGGGAAGCTGGGATGACTCAGCAGGTTAAGCACTCACTTTGCAGCCCCAGAGACCAAGGATCAAATCCTGGCCCCTACCTGTATGAACCCATATGTTGAACTGAGGTGTGCTTTCCATGTGGAGGCTCCCAATTTGGTTCTCATCCCAACCCACTCCCCATTTGGCCCCTGACTTGAGGGAGTGTGCTTCCCATGCGGGAGGCCCCCAGCCCAGTTCTCATCCTGCGTGGTCCTGCCCACCTGTGTGGAACAAAATTGTGTCGGAAGCTGATGATGTGCAGCTGTAAAGACTCCTTTGGGCCTTCATCCTCTCTGACTCTGTCAAAAGCAATAAAATAACTCTTAAAAACAAAAAGAGTTTAACCTGACTCACCTTATTTCATTAAGCAATGTTCACTGTGCACACTTTTACTTTGAGCTTCTGTTATATCTAGTCTACTTTCTTAACCTAATGATTTGCAATCCCGGCTGCACATTAGAATTGCCAGATGAACTTTTTAAACAATATTAATTTTCACAGATATTAATTTAATTGATTTGGATATGGCTCAGATAGGTATTTTTAAACAGTTCCCGGTGTTAAGAACTGTAGACTTAATCATACATTTTTTAATGAGAATGCTTGGACATCTCACAGACTAATTTATGTATGATTACGTTGGCAATAAGTGCGTCTGTAAGCGAATTAAGAGACTATACTGTAGGTAGTAATTCGACTTATTTAGTGGAATTTGTTCAGTTAGCAGCTGCATACATTGAAAAGTAAATGTCTTAAATCAGCAGTTCCTCTCGTAATAATTAGATATTTTTTTAAGATTTTTTTTTTTTATTGTTTTGCCAGAGAGAGACAGTGAAAAGGGGGAGGGCCCAGAGAAGTTTCCATAGTTATACATAGTTATACAGTTTTTAACATGGTTTTGTTCCACACAGGTGGGCAGGGGGCTGTGCAGGGCAGGAATCTGGCTGGGGGCCTCCCTCATGGAAAGCACGCCCCCACAAGTGGGGGGCTGAACAGGGGGATCCCCACATGGGAAGCTCACCCTGGCAAGAACCAAACAGTGGATCAAACCTAGTTCAGGATATGGGTCCGCATAGGCCAAGGTCGAGACTGGGACTCAGTCCCCTGACTTCAGGGCTCCAAAGTGAGCACTTAACCCAATCAGCCATCCCAGCTTCCCAATAGGACATTTGATTTTTTTTTTTTATTGTTAAATTTAATGGGGTGACACTGGTTGGTAACAATTAGATAGTTTCCAGATGTACAAGCCCACATCACATCAGCCATGCATCACATTATGTGCCTACCTCCCAGAATCAGCTCCCCTGCCATCACCATATATCCGGTGCCCACTCTCACCTCCACCCACAACTTTTCCTCCCCCCTCCTCCCCCTTCTCCAGGTAACCACCAGACTATTGAGTGTGCCCATAATGCTGGTGCCCTCTCCTGCCTCCCCTCCCTCTCTCCTTCCCCCCTCCTCCCCTTCCCTCAGGCAATCAACAAGCTATTGAGTGTGTCCATAGGTCTTGGTGTCTTTGTCACTTTCAGTTTTATATTCCACCTATAAGTGAGGTCATATGTTTCCTGACTCTTTCAGTCTGACTTATTTTGCTTAATAAGATGGTCTCTAGGTCCATCCATGTTGCCAGAAATGACTGTATTTCATCTTTTCTTATCGCTGAGTAGTATTCCATTGTGTAAATGTACCACATCTTCTGTATCCAGTCATCTATCGAAGGGCATTTTGGTTGTTTCCGTGTTCCGGCCACTGTGAACAGTGCTGCGATGAACATGAGGGTAAAACATCTTTAAAGATTAAGGTTTTCAGGTTTTTATGGTAGATGCCCAGTAGAGGGATGGCTGGGTCATATGGTAATTCCATTCGTAATTTTGTGAGGAATCTCCATACAGCCTTCCATAGTGGTTGTACCAGTTTACATTCCCACCAGCAGTGTATGAGGGTTTCTTTTTGTCCACAGCCTCTCCAGCACTTGTTATCCCTTGTCTTGTTGATGATAGCCATTCTAACAGGTGTAAGATGATATCTCATTGTGGTTTTTATTTGCATCTCCCTAATTGCTAGTGAAGTGGAGCATTTTTTCATATATCTGTTGGCCATATGTATGTCTTCCCGAGAGAAGTGTCTGTTAAGGTCATCTGCCCATTTTTTAATTGGATTGCTTGTTTTTTTCTTGTTGAGTTGTACAAGTCCTTTATATATATTTGATATTAGCTCCTTATCAGAGGCATTGTTTGCAAATATTTTCTTGAAGTTGATTGGTTGCCTCTTTGCTTTGTTGATGGTTTCCTTTGCAGGACATTTGATTTTTCACTCCTGTTCTCTCATGAGTGCATAGTGGAGTTTCACTGAGGCTGCAAGATGTGGAATGACATCATACTGATAGATAATAAGATATATAAGTATGCTGGTATATTCTTGTGTTATAAAATTTTCTCAGATTTAATTTGAAATATGGCAAATGCAAATAGATATAAGCATTTTTTGGTTTTATAATAACTTAAAAAATGGTAAAAGGGGTACTGAGGCCAAAAAGTTTGAGAACTGCCACCTTAAAGTGATGCTCTAGTGACTTTGGTAAGTAAATACCCATAGAAATTGTGAAAATCACAGTAGGGACAGAAATCACTAAAACTCTTATTATTAAAAATGTAGTCCATATAGCAGAAACATCAACATAACCGAAAGCTTATTATAAATGCAAAATCTCGGGGTCACATCAGACTTTCTGAATCAAAGTCTGCATTTTAACAAGACCCCCACATCGATTATGTGGCCATTATAATCTGAGAAGTATTGACTTTAGAAAATTAGTCTTGTTGATTACATTTGTTAGGCATTGCTCTGCATAATTTTTATCATATGTAATAGAGGACAAACTTGTTTATTTCTTTTCACTTTGAACATTATATCATTGTTTTACTTACTCTTATACAGAAGTTTATGGCAAATATTACCATCTCTATTACAGATGGTGAAACTGAGAAACAAAAAGTTGGAGAGGTCTGACTTTGTCCCAAAGTTCATTCCAGGGCCATATTGGGAAGAAAATGCAGAGCTGCTGACTTGTGTGCACTAATGCACCTCCCACTGAAGGACGGGAGCAAGACAGCCTCATACTCACAGTGTGGAAGCTCACATTTATAACACACAGGACCTCAGGATTTTGTAATTGTAAAGGACTTAAGAACATCTCCAAACATGAAATAGACCTATTCAATGATAAATAAACACATTGTGTGGCCTCCTCAGGACTCCCATGGTGCTCTATGTTTTGTGCTATTGAAGTGCTGATTGTGTTGAAATTTTGGTCTATATGTCTGTTGCCCAATCTGGACAATGATTATTATTATTTTTTAAGATTTATTCTATTGTTTTTGACAGAGAGAAACATAGAGAAGGGGGGGGCAGAGCCAGAGCAGTCTCCATATTTGTACGTCATCAATTTTCAACACTGTTTAGTTCCCCACAGGTGGGTGGGGGTTGCACAGGTGGGAATTGGGCTGAGGGCCTCCCTCATGGGAGGCATGCCCCCTCCAGCCAGGGGCCAAACCAGTAGGGGAGAACCAAACTGGGGGTCTCCCACATGAGAAGCACATCTCAGTTCAGCATATGGGTTTGCATAGGTAGGGTCAGGATTCAATCCTCGGTCCCTGAGGCTGCAAAGCTAGAGCTTACTTAACCCACTGAGCCATCCCGGCTTCCCCTGGGCAATGATTCTTAAGATCCAGAACTATGTTTTATTTATTTATTTATTTATTTATTTATTTATTTATTCTCACTGTTTACCTCAGTATTGGGCACATAGAACGTGTTCAAGAAACATTATCATAGTCAGATCAGGCTTCCATAACAATATTTTACACCTACATAGCTTAAGCAACAACAATTTATTTATTCACACTTAGGGACTAGAAGTCTAAGATCAATGTATCAATATGATTTGTTTCTGGAGATGCCCTTTATGGCCTCCTTTCACTGTGACCTTATATGACACAGAGAACAAGTTTTCTGGTGTTTTCTCTCATAATGGCACTAGTCCTATCATGTCCCTACTCTCATGATTTCATCTAAACCTAATTACAACCCAAGGTTCTATCTCCAAATACCCTTAAATTGGGGATTAGGGCTTCAACATGTGAATTTTGAAGAAAACAATCAATAACAAGTACATAATAAATAAACGAGAGTGGATTTCAAATGCATATTGATAAAAAGAGAGTAGATTTCAAGAAAAGATAACCAAAATATAGTTGAGAAACTATACACATTTCTGGAAAGATATGTGCTCCAAAACTAAGACTCTACTATATTCGTTTGGGCCCAAATAAATAAACTGGAGAGGAATCACCTAGTATTATACTTTGGGAATTTAGTTTACGTAGGTATTTCTCCTATGTGTTTTATTATGTTTAATGAACAATTAAATATATTTTACCAAATAATTTTACTTTTACTTAGGAAATTTTCACTTGGAAAATTTTGATTTAGAAGAGAGTACTGAAACTGTGGAAGTATTAACAAAAAGACTATAGGAAGAATATGTTTTATATTATCTTTGTTTTTTAAAACTGTTATAATTTACTAATAGTACCTAAATTATAACTTACTCTTTCTGATTATTCATGTTCCATTTCAACATTCATTAAGGGAACACTTTTTTGAGATTTAAATAACTTCATAACTTTCCCTCAAACACTCCTAATTTTTTTCGTAAACTCAATCATTAATATATTTTTGTTTTTATAATTTTGCTTTTTACAAAATTTCAATCTCAATCTTGGTTTTCTTTACTGATTAAATGGGGTAAAACAAACTTGTTATGTAGATTGAATTGAATGGAACACATATGCACATACTAATAGAGCAATATTTTCCTCACTAAATAGGGTTGAACCTACTTGGCAGCCTCCTAGGTTCTAGTTGGTTCCTCATAGAAAAAGAAATATAATGGATGAAGCCACCCCTATGACTATAACTTCTGATATACTCTTCAGCCATCAGCCTTTTTATTTTACAGTAGATTTTTTCATTAACCGGAACTTAAGCAACAAGTTGCATGAGATTTTGCTTATTGATTGAGAGTGATGGTTGCTTGAGTTTCAGTAAAAGAGAGTCTACTTACATTTATTGGGCATCTAAAAATCCCTATGGGTGCCAGTTAACTGAGAATCTACAGGAAAATAATTTTTATTAAGAGTGATATCAGTACAATGGTAAGGTAGGAAGCTCTCCCATAGCGACATCAAATAAACAACAAAAGACTGACTAAAATAACTTTCTAGGACCTCTGAAAACCAGTTAAAGATATATGGCAACCAATTAAAGACACAAAAGCAAAATCTCAATTAAGAGAAAACCACATCTCATAGTACAGTATCAAATTTTGCGGCACTTTTACTCATCTTTGCTTCTTTCACTTCTCTGCATGGCACAGTCCTAAAAAGGCTGCCAATTATTGTTTTTCCCCTCAGGATGGAAAGACCTGAGTAGAACTTGTTTGTGGTGTTCTGGGCTGTCTGTGGGCTGCCTGTGGGACTGCTTTCTGTTTTGCCTTGCTCAGAGCTCATGGAAAACAGTGACATAGTTTGAAGCTCAGTTTGGACACTGTTAAAAGCAGTGGTGTTTCCACAGCACATGAAAACTGTGTTGGGACTACAGATTTCAGATACCTAGAGGCAAGAGATTATGGACAGAGAAGCACAATTCAACATGTAAGGCTACAAGAAGAAACTGTGATGAGACTCTTGAGACATTAAGGCATTTAAAAGCAGCTGGGAAGAATCAGAAAAAAAAAAGAAAAAAGAAAAAGGTACGTACACAGATTCGGACAGGATACATGCCCAGAGAAAAACTGAGGAGAACTGCTTAAGCTATCACCCTAGGCCGGGGGTGGCGAACCTATGGCACGAGTGCCCAAAGTGGCACGCGGAGCAATTATTTTGGCACGCAGAGCTGGGAGGGTGCTAAGGGCAATTTTACGGTAAGTTTAGATTACAGGGTCCAAATAACAACTAAAATTGATCTGACTAAGTTGCAGATGGGAAGACAAAGAAGAGCACCGTATACGTTTTTTAATTATAAGGAGTAATTTTCTGTTGTATTACTTGCTTTGGTTGATGCCAACTGTAAATTTACAGCAATAGATAGATGTTGGGTCATATGGAAAGAGGGGGACAGTGGAATTTTTGTGAAGTCTGTCATGGGGAAACAAGTGCTTTCGGGAGATATATTTCCTCCAGATGAGAGACTTTCTGGTTCGAATAAAGTAGTGCCCTATGTTATAGTTGGAGATGAAGCTTTCAGATTACACAAACATGGCATGAAACCATCCTGTAAAATAACCGCTCGAGGAGAAAAATCTAAAGTCATCTTCAACTACAGGTTCACTCGTGCTCACAGAGGAAGGGAAAATGCGTTTGGGCTATTGAGTCAAATTTTTTGAGTATTCTACTCTCCCGTTGCTGTCACACCTGAAACATGTGAACAACTTGTAATTGCAGCATGTTGTTTGCACAATATACTGAGGAATGGCTATTTAGAGCGCCATCAGCGGCCTCATTATGAATACGATTCAAGTATAGATCCACCGGCGAGTATGGTGTGCAAGAGCAGATGGTTTTGAAGTTAGAGAAACATTCATGAAATTTTTCAACGAAGGAGCGCTACATTGGCAAGATGAACGTGTATTTAGATTCAGCAGCAGCCATTGATGGCGTTTGACTGTTTTGTGTACTTAATTGGTAATGTTTGTAAGTAAATAAATATTCATTAAAATTTTCACTTTACCATTCTTTCCAAGTTCTGAGAAAATGACAACCCAATTGTTCTCCTTAACCTGAAAATCTTTGAAGTCTTTCTATTGATGATTGTAAATGCACGGATGGTTTCTAACTTTTCGAATAACTTCTCATCATCTCTCCACAAAATCGCTGTGCCATGGCGAAGCAGAAATATCACTGGACTGCCCAACTAGACATCCACAGTCAAACGCGAGGGCCGAGTCGTCTCAGCGAAACCAACACCATTTGATAGACATTGAATGAGTACATGGCAGCGACTTCCGACTGCTGGACGCAGCCGCAGGACGTGGCCGCTGGACGCTCTAGTGAAACCAAACCTTTAGTGGCCTCTGCCATTGGAACAATGCTTTTGACTTGGAGTCGTCAAACATATTCTGCACCGGATGCTTTGTTTCCATTCGCATCAAAGCACGCCCCACATGGTTCTTATATGTCACACATGTGACAGAGCAAGACTAGTAGATCATCCGCATCAGTCAGAATATATCCATCGCTTCGATACCACCACTGGAGTGCTCTCTTTCTTGGAAGTTCGGGTTCAGGTCATTCGAAGAAACAGGAAAATTCATAAAATATGCAGACAAGGTAAAACTAAACGAACTGAAGTTGGATATGTTTCAATGGATTAATTTGTATGATTTTGAAATGCAGTTGATTGACTTACAGAGTAGCTGTATTTGGAGGCAAAAATTTATCGATTTGAGACATGAATTAGAAAGTATTGAAAGAGATAGATTAGCTGGGTCAACGCTGAACAATGCGGAAAATGAAGTTCTGAAAACATGAAATTCCTTGCCTGAAAATTTTCAGTGTCTGAAAAATGTAGCAGTGGCAATACTCTTGATATTTTCCTCTACTTACTCATGTGAATCATTATTTTCAATTATGAACCTAGTCAAGTCCGATTTTAGGAGTAATTTAACTGATGCCTCAAGTGCAGCTTGTGTAATGTTAAAAACTACAAAATATAAACCTGATGTGATTCATCTGTCTTCTTCTGCACAACAACAGAAATCACACTAACAATGATAGAGGATTCTTTAATTTTCATGGGTGCTCCGTGCATTTGACAACTAATGTTTATTATTAAAATTTAATTCTGTCACATGTTTTTTTTCCTTTTTGTTTCATATAAATTATAATTTTATTATAATATCATGTTATTCTACACTGAATAAAAATGTAACAAATGACTGATAGAGATTTTCTATGGTATTTAATTTATATAATTACTTTTGTTATGCACTCTAATAAAATATTTAAACTTCAAAACAAATAATTGTGAATACCATTTAAAAAATTATTCTTTTTGGTTATAAAAACATCCTATGCCTCTTATAGACATAAAAATAATCGATACCTCTATCTCACTTGATGGGTTGGCACGCGAGTTGAGCGAGTATACGCTTATTTCATAAACTTTGGCACTCAGTCGCCAAAAGGTTCGCCACCCCTGCCCTAGGCTGTTCTCAAGGTTCAGAGGCTTGCAAATTAGTAAATGTCTTCCATGCCAGTCTTCAAAGAATGGGAAAGGTAGCTTTATTCCCCAAATGCCCATTTTTTTAAATTATATTTATAGGAGTGATGATGGTTAATAAAATTATATGTGCTTAAAGTGTACAATTGTATAATACATCATCTATATATGAGTAATGCATTATGTGTTCATCACCTAAAGTGAATTATTTTTCTATCATTTTCTACCTCCCTCTCCTTGCTGTATGATAGCCACTATGTGTCTGTGAGGTTTTGCTTGTTTGTCTTGGTCACTTGTTGCTTTCAGTTTCATATCCCACACATGAATGAAATCATATGGTTCTTGACTTTTTCTCTGACTTATTTTGCTTGGCATAATACACTCAATATCCTTTATTCAACATCTATTGAAGGACACTTTGGTTGTTTCTATGTCTTGGCCACCATGAATAATACTACAGTAAACATATGGGTATACATATCTTTACATATAACACAAGATCACAATGCATTCAAAGAAAAAGTGATTGTTTCTGGATATTTATTTTGTTCCTTTGATGGGCCATGTTTTTATATTGTTTTGTTTATTTTTTGTTTTTTGGTTGTTTTTTTTTTAATGCCCTGTGATCTTTTTTTTTAAATTGAGCATTTAATGAGAAAAATCAATGAAACTAAAAGTTGGTTCTTTAGGGAAAAGCTGGGACGGCTCAGCGGGTTGAGCGCTCGCTTTGAGGCCATGAGGACCGAGGATCGAATCCCGGCTCCGGCCCAGGCAGGACCCACATGCTGGACTGGGGAGCTCCCACAGTTCGGTTCTCTAACTGTCTCTGTCTCTGTCTCTGTCTCTCTCTCTATCTGTCAAAAAGTAAAATAGAAATAACTATGCACTGAAGACAAAAAGATAATTTCTCTCTATAAATGTGAAAAGATAAAAAAAAAAAAAAAAAAAAAAAAAA
>PVKE010011281.1:0-40606 GCA_004027555.1 Craseonycteris thonglongyai | reverse complement strand
CCCTAGCAATTTTCTTAATGGCAAGATTTAAAAGAATTTAGAGTACATCGCAATATAAACTAGAACTTGTCTCCAACCTGGTCTGGGGCAAATTGATTTGATTTGATTTATTTTTTAGTTAATGTAGTTTCCAGGGGCAGAGAGGGCATGGATAACATTCACAAATAAATACTGAAGCAATTTTTAGATACACTTTAATGGCATGAAGAGTTGTTCTGGGAAATTAGTTACCCACCCACCCAGCTGTCTTCAGCCATCTCTGGCCAAACAGTGGCTCCCTGACAGTTTTCTTTCCCTATAAAATGTCCCTTCCAAGGGGAACCTCTAAATTGGCCCGCTGCAGGCGCTAATGCGACAGCCAAGTATTGTCCCTCAGCAGCATACAGAGTAGGTATGTCTCAGGAGTGTTGTTTTGGGAAAGGTTCCTTAGCCCCCGGCAGGTACACCCTCCAGGGGGTGGATAGGATGTCTGTCCATTCGTCCTCAGAGGGAAGAGGAAAACAATTTGTGTCAGGTTTGGGTTCTGAAGGATTCTGAGGAGGGTCAACGGGAAGCCAGGCTCAGTCCGGGAAGGGCTGTTTCTCTGAGCGGGGATTAGCTAGGGATTGGGTGCTGTCGTGGGGTATGGGGTGCCGCACTGGGGCACCTCCCTCAACAGTTAGGAATTGCAAAACCTGTCTAGGGGTGTCACTGATCAGAAAGCAGCCATCCCTGAGAGAGGGAGCCGGCAGGACCTCTGACAGGTGCTAGCTTTGCTGCAGGTTTCTCCTGCATGCCCCCCTCTAGCACAATTGACTGTAGGGCTGATTTTTTGCTGTTTTAATCTGAGCTGATTTTTCCTCTTTCAGTCCCAAACAGGTTTCTACTCTTTCAGTTGCATTTTTAAACAGACATCCGTGTGTGTTGGGTCTTGATATAAAATGTATATAAAATCAAGGTAAAAAAATAATAATACAGGAAAGCCACCATTTGGTACATTGCTTCCCAAGCTTTTTGATGTCATGCACACATAGAAAATAATTATTTATTCAGCACAAATGATACTCGTGCTCACTGGGGCAAAGAGATGGAAGCTTCTTGGGGTTCAAGAGGTGACTGATCCAGGGGCCCTGCCACCCTGCACCCCATCTGTCTGTCCTGGGGTAAGGGGTGCAGTATGCCTCAGATATACTGGTTCCTCTGTTTAGCATACCACTGAAGAAGTTCTGGTCTGGAGAATAGGAGCAATTACAGCTCAATGAAAAGAAACCATTTCTGGAAACAGGGAGATTCTGTGTGGACTAGAAGGCAGGCGTGGTCTGAACTCTAAGACGGGGCCCAGACGTGGGACCTTTTGCTAAAGATTTGGTTTCACAGTGAACCACCCTTGAGCTACTGGAAACCACCGGCCCCCACTCCAAGGACCGGGAGTGGCCCTAACAACGTGTTCACATGGTCATGTTTTGTGTGTGTGTGTGTGTGTGGTTTTTATTTATTTTTTTGCTTGTTTCTGTTTCATGGTCATGTGTTTTCATAAAATTTGCAAAAGCTGAACATGGAAGCCTGAAATCTCTCTCCATGCAGACTTCCTCTTTATCACACTTCCCCTCCTGTCCTTAGAGGCCCCCATGTGACCACAGCACTGTGTATTCATGATTGTGCATTTCAGTCCTTAAGCCAGCCCTCCCAAACTGGTTAAGCCTCAGGCCCCACAAAACCTGCTTGGACCCAGTGCAGCGAAGGGTGAGAGGGAATGGACTGCTGCACCTTCCCTTGTGTGATCTTTGGAGCAGCCGTTCTTTCTATACCCATTACAGGGTAGATTTTCTTTCTTTTCAAAATTCACTACTAATATTTCCAATGTGCATAGTGAACGAACAGTATGCAAGAGTATACAATGTGCACCGAGTTACCACCCAACCCCAATTCCCAGACCCATGCCTCAATGGAATAATGCCCAAAAAAGTGTCTGTTGGATCTTTCCAGAAAGTTTATATATAGATCTAGGTCAGCATTTTGGCTTCCCTGGGCCACATAGGAAGAAGACTTGTCTTGAGCCACACAGAATACACTAACACTAACAATAGCTGATGAGCTTTTTAAAAAGGTAGCAAAAAAATCTCACAACATTTTAAGAATCTGTGTTTGGCTGCATTCAAAGCCAGGACAGGCTACAGGTTGAACAAGCTTGGGCCAGAGCCTAGTTTTTATATACCGTTCTGCACCTAACAAACCTTGGCAATTGTTCTATATCAGCACATAGATTCGACTTCGTTCCTTTTGACAGCTGCATAGATTGCTTGTGTGAAAATTAACCACTTGGGGCAGGTTTCATCCAGTCCATTATGGGCCACTTCGCTGCATTTGTCCTGCATAGTCCAACTTGGTTTTGCACAAGACCTCACAGGAAGCTGTTACTTGTTTCATAATCTTTTCTAGTTTTTCATCTTCCATCCAGGATAGCTCACTCAAAAGGTCAATCAAGCAGCTGGATCCCGAGGTTGGCCACCACGTGTGAGGAAATCAATCAGCTGCTTGAAATAACGCTGAGCCCTTACGATGAATGATGCACCAGCACCGCCTCGTGGGGAGACGCTCCTAGCTCCCTAAAAGATCTTCGGAGGTGGGGGAGTTTACCTACTAACTACAGCTGCCCAAGGCGCTGCCCAGTGCTGGGTCACACGCTGAAATGAGTCAGCCCAAGTTTATAAGCTGCCCGTCTCTCCTTGTGCCTAATTCCATTCGGTTACTCAGAGTTTTGTTTAAATCTTCCAGCCGCGACGCTGCAGAGAGGGCAGGACCGCAAAGCCAAAATATTCTAGGGGGAGCAGCGGAGGCCAGCTGGGGAGGAGGCGGCTGTGAGATGGGGGTGCCTCCTACCCAGCATGGTGGGGGCATTGGGTCGGGGCGCCGGGCTCTGCTCCCCACACAGAGATGCTCACCGCCCATCTGGGAGGGTCTGGGTTTGATGTCACGAAAGGGATAGCAGTTTTTCCTGACTCTTCTGTGCCTTCCAGCCAGCCCACCCCGTCCGGGAAGAGAGACTGGGTTTTGCACTCATCTATCTGGATGAGTGCAAATTATTATTTGAGTAGCAATTATTATTCAATTATATGAGTAGCAATTATTATTCAATTCTATCATCTGTTGCAAATTCATGGAATTTACTTATATAGAGGAACTTTTCTTCCCTCCTCAATAGGGCTATGGATTTGTCTGCAAAGTAGTTTATATAGGAAAGGCAGAATAGATGCTTACTTATTTCCTTTGCCAGGTTTCAGAGTTAAAGCGTTGGTGCTTAGTTACTTTCAGTGGTGTCTAATGATATGATGTCCCCATCCTCTCACCTTGGTGTTCTCTTTCTCCACCACTCTGTTTTCTAAAAGATGATTTTGAATTCAGAAGACAGTATTAATGGTTTCAATTATTAAATATTAATTAATTATTCTTTTTGATTTTCAAATTGTCCTGTCTTTGAACAATTCAAAGTCCGCCATGTTGAACCTTGGGTTCATTTGACACATCATGAAATTTGATGAAGATTTAGTTTCCCATCCACCAAGATATCCCAGACTTCTATTTTGTAATTCCTGCCCCTGACCTGGAATTCCGTTTTCGTTTGTTTGTTTTGTTTTGTTTGTTTGTTTGGTTGGTTGGTTCTGTGAAACCCTGGTCTCTTTTAGTGAGGACTGGTTTTTAAATGCTCAGTTACCCAAGCTGGGGACAAAGTCACATAGTAAGTGTTCCATCAACGTTCGTTGAGTGTATGAAGATGTCCAGTGACTGTTCAGCGCTCCACACACCAAGTTTAGGTTACAGCTCCCATTCTTTTCGTCCAGAGCTTTTACGATTCATGTCCCCGTGACGCGCCCAACTGTTTATTCCAGTCCCTCTGAAGACGCAGTAGGGGAGTGAGCGTACAGGCCCATTAGTTATGCAATGTAGTGAGTCGGTCGGTCTGGGAGACTACAAGTTCCAGAATGCATCTGTGCATGAGCGTAGGGAGGAGGGTTGAGAAGTGTTCTGGGAATTGTAGTCTTCAACCTGTTTGTGATGCTGGCGACACTAGGAGGGAGGGGGAGAGAAAGTAAATTCTGAGCACGTGACCCTCGGGATCAGGTGGTTAGGGGCAGCCTCCAGCCTAGAGCTGTGATTGGCTGACTCTAATACGAACGACGCCACTAGGGGCGGGCCGAAGAGGGGCGCAAGCGTACTGCGCTACGAGTCCCGGGCCCCTCTTGAGAGGCTATGGCGCTCAACAAGAATCACTCGGAGGGCGGCGGAGTGATCGTCAACAACACCGAGAGGTGACAACACGGCGGAGGGATCCTGGAGGATGGTGGAGAGGGTGTCGCTAGTGTGGGCTGTGAGCTGTGGGCAGTAAACCCACGAAGAGAAACTGATGGGTGCGGGGGTGGGGGTGGGGTAACGGCTGGGGGCGGGGCTGGAGGGCGGGGGTGGGTCGCGATCAGCTGTGGGCTGGGGGTGGAGCGGCGGCACAGGGACGGGGTTTGGGGGGACCGGTGGGGCCTAGGGGTAGTTCTTGAGCCCTGTTCCCAGAGTTGGTGACTTTAAGAGTTGGGAAGAGCCTTTGATAAACATGATTTCCATTTATTGTGAGTTTACTACGTTATTAGTGTCAGGCACTGCCCCTATTCTACGTACGGTAAATCCTATGTGGCAGACACTTATTATACACATTTTACATGTAGGGAAACTGAGGTACAGAGAAGTTAAGGAAGCCCCTGAGGGCACAGAGTTATAAATAACTGAGGGAATTCCAGGAAAGGAGTCTTGACTCCAAAATCAGTAGGTGAAACTACCAGTATGTAGCCTTCCATTGTATTCCAGAACTGCTCAGATGAGAAACAAGTAGAGATGGAATTAAATAACGTTTGTCAAATGCCCCTTAACACGTTTCTTGGCAACGTCAGTCTTTGCAAAGCTGTAAAGATTCGTTTCTGCCTCTTTCTCTTGAATACCTGCTGGCTTGGGTCACTCCTCAGAGCAGAGATCTCCCAACTTCGGGGTTCTTTCTACCAACCCCCCCAATTAATTCTGTTTCTCCTCCAATGCCTGGGCTGCTTGCATAGCTTTCCTCTGGGCACGGAGAATCAGACCAGCCAGCCCTCACTGAGCTATGCTTGAGTTCCCAGAGGAGACGTGGCGGCAGCAGGGCCGCCTAAGGCCAGCACCCGGCCCAGGGCCTGTCACTCGGGAATGATTGATGAGTCAGAGCAGAATGCCTAATGCCGTGGCCTTAGCATGCTGACTTTCCCACCATCTCACCTGCTCAAAGTCCGCCAGAGCATCCCATTCCTGGTAATGACCTCTTTTCTCTGAGCTGTGCTTTTTTCTGGTATCAGTCCTCTTTCCCACTTACCCCTCCCCAGTGGAAAAAAAAAAAAAGTTGTGACATTTGGGAGGAGGAAGACAAATGGAACCACAGGAACGTAGACCAACCTTGTTATCTTATAATCAGAGAAACTGCACATCTCTTCCAGTTTGTAGCTTCTGTGTGTGAGCCAGTCCCGGGCCTGACAAACCCTTTTAGTGCCTTTTGGTAACAGTTCCTGGAACTGCAGATGTTTTCCTTACTCAGTGAGGCTTTTCTGGGACAAGAACGTATCTGTGCTATTGGTCTCCGACCTGGCTTAGGGCTGGCTCAGTGCTGCTAAATAATGGTGTGCTTTGTTTCAGAAAATGCCTCGGCCTCATTTCTGGGGGGGAAAGAATGTATACAGTAATTGAAGTTTAAATTTGTATTTAAATTTGATGTGTAAACCAGTCAACCTTACTCAAGTCATGAACCCCTTTGAGAGTGATGAAAGCTATGGATTTTCCCAGGAAAAAAATGCATGTACACAATCAACTCAAGGGCTTCCTGGATTCACGTCGCTACCGACCTAGCTTAAGAACCCCAGGTTTAAAGGAACCCTGAAGTCAGCCCTTTTGTAATGTGTAGAGTCATGTCTTAGAATGATTTTATACGTTAGGATTAAAAAACAAACCAGCGAAAACAGAATATCTGTCGTGAGTGCTCAGAAGAAAATGGATAATCTAACTTGATCTGAGGGATTAATGCATTGCCAGAGCCCTGCCACTCTTGCTGTGCCAGTTACTTGGGGGCTGTATATATGGAGCCTGGGGAAATTCTGTGGAACCCCAACTTGCTCATCTCTTCTGTGGCTGTATTTATAGTTTCCTCACAGCCACGTTGAAACTGTTAGAAGAGATGGCATGCCAGGCACCTACGTTGCCCAGGAGGGCCCAGTCCCTGGGGTGACAGATCATGGCTGCAGACTGGCTCAGGGACTGTCCTCTTTTCTCATCTCAGCATCCTGATGTCCTATGACCATGTGGAGCTTACTTTCAATGACATGAAGAATGTACCAGAGGCCTTCAAAGGGACCAAGAAGGGCACCATCTACCTTACCCCTTACCGGGTGAGTTGTAGAGCAAGCTCCCTGGTGGGTTTGGAGGCTTGTGCCTCCTGGAGGCCAACGTGCATCTTGGGTCAGTCTCAACCTCGTGAGTCCGCTGACATCTGAACCTGGTGAATATTAGTTACTCGTTCTGCCTGTTTGTCACATGCTCCTCAGTTCTAGAACCACAAGGCGCTCTGTGCAGCCAAACTTACTGCTGGGGAGTGAATCCCTGCACATTTTGGGGCTGTGGCTGTAAAAACTATGTAGTTGGATGCAGCTGCTGGGATGACCTGGGCCTGGAAGGGGAGGCTATTGTTATTTTGATTTCTGTAACAGTAGCCTTGTGAGGCCTTTGTGTGCATCCAGAGTGAGAAATGTGGTAAACAGGATACAGTAGCATGGCCACAGCCGGGACTGGGCAGAGAGCCCGGCAAAGCCCTGCAGAGCGAGGCATGCCAGGCTGCACAGCGGGCCTCGCCTGAGCCTTACCCAGGCAGATGCGGAGAGACTTCCCGAGAAATACAAATGGGCGTTCTTGGAAAAGGACCTCTGCCTGTAGCTACCCAAGAGTTAGGCGTAAGTGATTGGAAGAGAGGGGTACATCTTCAGGTTTGAGCACCAGGGCTGAGTGGACATCAGGGAGGCTCAAAACCCCATTTCCGATAGTTCAAGTGGCATCTTTCAGTCACCGAGAGAAATGTGGGTTTAAAATAGAAGGTTCTCTAAGCGCGTTATGTGAGACCTGTTGCTGTTAGGGCAGTGAGTCCGAGGGGAGGTTGTGACAGCCCCCTTCTCCTGGCACTAACGCCCCCTGCCACTCCTTTGTTCTCAGGTCTGCAAAGCTCAGGCTAGACCTCCCCCTTCAGGAATCCTCCCTGCCCCAGCGTGGCAAGCCCTTCCACACCTCATCCACCTCTTAAATGACAGCAGTTGGTCCTTCCCACGTTCACTGTCTGAGTGTCGTGTTTTTCTTGTGAATACACGTCTGGCCTCCAAGTAAGGCCTCTTACTTTAAAAAGCTCTTTCGGGGGGAGTCTGATGCGGCGTGAGCGCTGGGGCTGCTGGACCCTGGCTCGGGCTGCCCACCTGCCACTCAGAGTGGATGCAGGACACACAGGAAGTGGTGGCCGAGCAGGCTGTGGTTTGGGGGGTGACGGTTCTCGTCTCTCCCTGCAGGTCATCTTTGTGTCCAAGGGGAAGGATGCCATGCAGTCCTTCATGATGCCGTTTTATCTGATGAAGGACTGTGAGATCAAGCAGCCAGTATTTGGTGCGAACTACGTCAAGGGGACAGTGAAGGCAGAGGCAGGAGGTGGGTGACACGGCGGCTCAGAGACACGACAGGGCTTCTGGGGCGTGTCCTGAGGCGCTCCTGACTGCTGCCTTGGCGAGGCCTCCGTGGACCCTTACCACCCTAACCTGTCCTCTGTCTGGCTCTGGATTAGCTTCCAAAACCAACACCTGGGCTTCCCACTTTTCAGCAGAGGTGGGTTTTGATGGACAAGAACTGCTGGCATTGATGGCAGCTCAGGTCACCATTTCAGGGAGTGAAATCAGCAAAATGACTGCAAACTGCTTACTGTGCCCTGGGGCGTGTGTTCAGATTTTAGCTGTGGGAAGGAACTGCACCAGGTTCTTCAAAGGGCCTTTCCCTAGAGACTGGGAGGGCCAGCTGCCCCATGGTGTCCAACGCGCCTCCCCCCACACCCAGCGAGCCCCAGCTCTGCTGTTGAGCTCACGGTTCCCTTTGGCAGAAGTCAGGCTGGAAGGGCCGGCGGGAAGGATGAGATCTGCTCCGAACGTGACCGTCAGTCCATCAGTTGTTGCTGGCTGCAGCTGCCCCAGGGAAGCTGCTTTGTTGGGGGCTGGAGGCCCTCATGCAGACGCACTTTGGGGTTGAGAGTAGGACAAGCTCAGTCCAAGAAGGAAAAGCCCCCCGGTTCCACAGTCTGGGCAGGCCGTCTGCCACGCTGGTGTGGGGGCGGAAGTCCCGATGCAATGGAGGCGCTGGCTCTGCAGGGTGGTGGACAGGGACCTGGAGGGGACAAGTAGCCATCTCTCTGTGATCATCTGAGTTCCTGTCCTGAGCTGGTGACGCTCTGTTCCCGCCTCAGGTGGCTGGGAAGGCTCTGCGTCATACAAGCTGACCTTTACCGCAGGGGGCGCCATCGAGTTTGGACAGCGGATGCTACAAGTGGCTTCTCAAGGTACCGAGGCTCTAAAAATTAGGGGCTGAGGCGAACTGGAGTTGGAAGTTGGGAAGGAAGCCTGTAACTAGCATCACTGTGTTTCCCCTGCCTGGAGCAGGTACAGGACATTTGGACAAAGCGGTTTGGACTTCAGGACATTTTAAAGTGACCTCATAAAAACAGTCAACCCCCCAAAAAAAAAACAAACAAAAAAAACAGTCAACCTTTAAGCCACACTTAGACAACTGTGTAAAACCACTGAGGGGTGTATTCAGCAGACATCCTCATCTCCCAGCTCCATTCCTTACCCCGTCCCTGAGCCCCTCCCTCCCTCTGTCCATCGCCCCACCTCTGCACCCCTGTCCACCACCCTGCCTCTCACCCCTCCGTGTACTCGGGCGTGGGCGTGGCGTGGAATGGAGTGGGGTCTGCGTGTCTGCTGTGCACATCCCGGGACCCTGCAGCTCCCCTTGCAGGGGTGGGGCCACCCTCCAGCCCCCAGGCCCGAGACACTCACTTCTCTCTCCCCTTGTGCTTATAGCCTCCCGAGGCGAAGCCCCCACTGGAGCCTATGGGTACTCCTACCTGCCCAGCGGGGCCTATGTCTTTCCCCCGCCAGTCGCCAATGGAATGTACCCCTGCCCTCCTGGCTACCCTTACCCACCGCCCCCACCTGGTGAGTGTGTCCTTTGTTGCCCACCCCTCACCCCACCCACCCACTAACCACCCCCACGCAGGCCAGGGCGGCATAGAGGGGAGACTTGCTTCAGGACTAATCGGGGGCTGGGCTGCTCACGGTCCCTGTCGCTCTCTTGCCAAGCAGAGTTCTATCCAGGACCTCCCATGATGGATGGGGCCATGGGATATGTGCAGCCCCCACCACCACCCTACCCTGGGCCCATGGAGCCTCCAGTCAGTGGCCCTGACGTCCCCTCCACTCCTGCAGGTGAGGCCCCGGGCTGCTCGGGTCCTGGGAGGCCAGGGAGCCTCAGAGAACGGCTAGAGGCTGGCAGGGAGCCCCACATGGTGTGGTGGCCGGGGGGTGAAGAGCTGGATTCCAGCCTTGCTCTTAGCTAACCAGGTGCCCTGGGGCCAGGAAGGTTTCCCTCTGGACCTCAGCCTTCCCGGCTACAAGCAGATGGTGACAGTATCACCTGTGGCGGGGGTTGGGGTGGGGATTAGAGGGGGAGAGGTGTAAAGAGCCTGGAAGGACAGGGTCGCGTGTGGCGAGTGCTAAGGAAACGTTCACCGCTGTCTTATCGATAAAACTGGGTCCTCAGCACCAGCCGCCTGGGCACTGCATTGGGGGGCCAGGGCCACTGGGCTGAGAGCAGCTCCGGGGGCCGCTGGAAGAGGGGAGAGGGCTTATCCTAGTGTGTTTGCTCTTGCAGCTGAAGCCAAGGCCGCAGAAGCAGCTGCCAGCGCCTATTACAACCCGGGCAACCCACACAACGTCTACATGCCCACGGTGAGCGGGGCGTGAGCGGGCCCGAGCTGCTTGGACTTGGGCCGGGGCAACCTCGCCTCATTTTGAACCTACTAATGTGATCTTTTCTTTCTTCCTTCCTTAGAACCAGCCTCCACCACCTCCCTACTACCCCCCGGAAGATAAGAAGACCCAGTAGACCCCTCACGCCCTGCCTCCTGCCTCTCATCACTTTCCTTCCCCTCCCCTTGGGGCCAGTCCGGGGTGGGGGGTGATGGAGGGGCCTTGTTCGTCCTCCCGGTCTGAGTATAAAACACTGAGCAGGATCTGGTGTTGATGGGAGGGACGGGCCCCTTGATCTGAGCTGCGCCTCAGCTTCCCACACTAGCCCAGAGCCCACCGCATGCTCAGCGCGCCTCCCTCACCGTCTCGGGGGCTCTCGGGAGCACGGGAGCCCCCCTCCTTCCTGTCTTGCTCTAGTAGCTTCTGCCCTTGGAGAGACTCTCTAGCCACCTCCTCCACAGTCCAGCCCCCTCGTTTTGGTCGTCACTGTGTGTCCTCGGCCTCCGGTCTTCCCGAGGGGCCCCTGCCAGGCCCTACTCACATTCCCTCCTCTCTGGTCTGCCCGGCCGTGGAAGCCACCTTCTGCCCGACTGTCAGCCCACATTCCATCCCCGGCTGCCTCAGCCCCAGTCACGCTTGCCTCCCCTGCCCTGCCCTGCCCGCGGTCGTCATGCAGCCACTGCTGTGTGACTTCCGGAGCTTTCACATGAGCTTCCAGGGGTTGGGTGGCATCAGGCCTTCGCAGCGCAGGGAGGGAGCCCTCTGCTTCCCTGCTTGTGTCTCTGGAATTTTGTTCCCTTCACCTTCTCTCTTTTCCCTTGAGAAGGGGCCTCTGGAAATGGTGAGCACATGCCCACCTCACTGTCATTTGGAGGCTGCTGGGTGGGCTGGAGCGAAGGCCTGTGACCCAGGGCCTGGGTGTGTGCTGACCACAAGCCCCTCAGCCTGACCCCTTCAAGCTCCCGGCCCGGTTGGCGATGTGCCCCCTGGATGCACTAAAACTTGCTCTCATTTGCTCCTTGACTGACCATGAAGTGAGAAGATGGTTATTTAAAGAGAATTCCCTATTTATTTGACAAAAAAAAAAAAAAAAAAATCCAGTTAATATATTAATGTGAAATAAACCTTGTTTGCACCTTGATTGATTTGCTGAAAATGTGAAATAGTAAAAATGAAGTAACTGGACCTGTCTGGCTCTGTGTGGTGACCGAGCAGAGCTCTCTGGCTGCTGGGGGCCCCCGGGAGGCTCTGGGGAGACAGTTCCCTGCCATGTGAGAGTCTCTTGTTCTCCTGGCCCATTTGAGCCCAGTTTACTCAGGCCTCTCGTGTCTCCATTCCACAGTGGTTGCCCAGCAACTAGGCCCACCACCTGAGTCCCTTGAGGCCTGGCACAGCCCAGCGACTGCCCAGGGTGGGGGCCCCTGAGGCTGGGGCGGGTTTGCCCTGTGTCCAGGGTGCTGTGTCCCATCCTTGGCCTGGGGAACATGTCCAGGCTTGTGGGAGAGGCACCTCTCCAAAGCCTATAGTATGTGCCCTCCTGCCACCCTCCTCGTGGCCAGGAGGGAGGGGAGGAAACAGCCCAAGTCCATGCCCAGATCTGCGCCCCACTGGGCTGTGGCCCGGAGGAAGGCCCAGGGCCCGGCATTAGCAGGCCTCTGAGCTCTGACAAAGCTGAGCTTTCCTGTCACTTCTGGACCAAAGCACCTTCTCAAAAGAGGCCAGGCAGCTCGCCTCAGCCTCTTCCCTCCGGCCAGCCCCACCCAGGGGCCTCGGGTTGACAAAACCCCCTACAAGGGCATTGGCAGGGAGCACCCACTTGACTGTCAGGTGGGGGCAGGGGCCGTCGGGCTGTCCCTGCCTGGTGTAGCTTGGCCTCCTCACCTTGGTGGAATGTCACCTGTGGAGTGCAGCAGGCTGAGCAGTTGGCTGCTTGCCTGGGAGACGCCTCTCTGGGGCCCCCACCCTGTGCCCTGCCCACCCCCACCCCAGGTCTGGGGCCGGATCAGAGAGGTCTGTGGTGCCCCACAGATTGAGGGCAGCTTCCCCTGTTTGCCAGCCCAGCTGGGTGCAGCACCCGGATGGGGCAGGACCACTGCCCGGCCTGCCCTGAGGGACCCTCCCCAGCGCCTTTGTGGGAAGGTGGGGTGGGGCCAACCCCACCCACTGAGTCCACCTTCTGCCTCCAGCCTGGGAGGGCACCTCCCAGCATTCCGGCCAGGCCAGTGGGAGGGAGGGAGGGAGGTGCAGGGACAGGACTGGCTTCTGAGGTGGTGAAACCCAGACCTGACCAGCTCCCCTCCCCTGGCACTGGGTGGCAGCCCCGGGCTCTTTGCATAATCCTGTGGCTTCACTATCTTCACCCGGCTGGGCTGCGGGCGCAGCAGAGGGGAAGGGCAGAGCCGGCCACCATGGCGACACTCTTCTCCCACTCCCAGCGGCGCCCTCCCCTCTTGCGCCAGGCCATCAAGATAAGGCGCCGCAGGGTCAGAGATCTGCACGATCCCCTGCCCCAGAAGGCTCAGGAGGTAGGAGTGACCGCAGCCCTCCTGGGGAGAAGAGCTGGCCTGGGTAGGGCTCTGTGGTCTCTGGGTGTGGGCCCTGGGGGCCCTGTCTCTCACAGGCTGGGGCTGAGGGTGTGGTCTCCTCCCCTGCCCACCCCTTCCCCCGGGCACAGCCTCTGGGTCAGCAGAGCAGGGCCTGCCATGTGTTCTCTGGGCCACCCTGGGCCCTAAGTTTGGGGTCTGAGCCCCCTCCCTCTGGGAGGAACAACCCCGACCCCATCCTCTGGTCTCCCAGCTCCACAGGCACCGGTTCCATTAGGCAGGGAGTGTCCCTGCTGGGGCTGGGTGGCTTGGGGACCAGCTGAGCACCCCGCAGGCGCCCACCTCCACTGCCGGGCCTCACTTCCGCCGCTGGGGTGCCGAGCGTGGCCGCCCGATAAGCAGAGCTGTTTCCTCTGGGGAAGGAAAGGCGGAGGGGGCCGGTGCTGCGCGCATGCTGCCGGGGCAGCTGAGCAATGGACCTCAGCCACGGCAGGCCGGGGGGCCAGGCAGGCGGCCCGGGGGCCGGACCCCCTGGAGGCCTGTGGTGGGAACAGGTGTGCGGCACTGGTGGGGCTGGAGGCTGGGCCTCCGGCTGTCGGGGCCCCGGGCCTGGCCTCCAGCACACTTTGTCTTTTCATCTCGCTCCCCAGATCGAGCCTCCCTCCCACCACTTCTCCCCCGAGGAGGTAAGAATCAAGTGTGGAGGGGACAGGGAGGCCCTGGGGAGCAACCCGGCTCCCTCTGGAACAGCCCCCATCGGCTCCTCCTCCCCTCCCCTGCACGGGTGGGCTCCTTGTCTTCCCTTCCGGCATGTGGTGGCGGCTGGTGGGTGGGGCTCAGGCCTCAGGGAGGGGGGTCCTGAGGTGACCCCTGTGCCTCAGCGGGCCCTGCTCTACGAGGAGGCGCTCTACACGGTCCTGCACCGCCTGGGCAAGCCGGAGGCCCACCACGTGAGCGAGGCCTCGGAGCTGCTGAACTACCTGCAGGAGGTGAGCCCAGCCCCCACCGCCGAGGCCTGGGCTCGGGGGTCTTCCTTCCCCACCTGGCTGCCCCCACCCAGGCTCTGAGCCTCCCCAACACCTCCCCGCCCAGGCCTTCCACATGGAGCCCCAGGAGCATGAGCAGATGCTGCAGCAGGTCCGGGAGCTTGAGGTAACCCCGGTCCCCGCCGTCCCGGGTGAGGTCGGGGGCTGAGGAGCCCAGCCCCTTCCGGGACTCAGCCTCCTCCCCCGCCACCCCACCCCCCCAGAAGCCAATATTTTGTCTGAAGGCGACAGTGAAACAAGCCAAGGGCATTCTGGGCAAGGATGTCAGCGGTGAGTAGGCGGTGGGAGGCTCTGAGGGCCTCCTTCCTGGCTCCTTCCTCTCCCTCTCATAGTCTGTCCCAGAACTCCTGGTAGGAGCTGCCATCCCCCAGTTGTCCCCCAGGGCTGGCCCTAGCGCTGCTGGCCCCTTGCCCTTGGAGTCTGGGGTGGGGCGTGATGAGGGACCCTCCCAGGGAGCCCAGCCAAAGCCCTGGCTGCTTCATCCTCCTGTCCTCCCCAGGGTTAAGCGACCCCTACTGCCTGCTGGGCATTGAGGAGGGCGCGGGCATTCCGGAGGGCAGCCCGGGGTCTCGGCGGCGGCAGAAGGCTGTGGTGAAGCACACCATCCCGGAGGAGCGGACCCACCGGACCGAGGTCATCACCCAGACGCTCAACCCCGTCTGGGACAAGACCTTCATCCTGTGCGTGGCCCTGCCCCAGCCCACCCCCCGCCTGGGCGTCCGGGGCTACTCTGGGTGGTAGGGGTCCCCCCGTCAGTGAGCTAGCAGGACTATAACTATTACAGAGGAGACAGACCGGAGGCCAGACAGCAGAGACGCGGCGCCAACGCCCCGGGCGCTCCTTACCCTAAAGGAGACAGCCATGTGGTGGGGAGGGGAGCGCTCCGCAGGAAGGAGCTAAGACGCGCGGTGGCGACAGCTTTGGAGGACAGGCCGGGCGGGGGTAGCCTGTGTCCTGGTTTGAGGGAGGGGTCTACCCACAAGGCCCTCAGCCATGCCCGCTTCTCCCTGCAGTGAGTTTGAGGACGAAAGCAATTCGAGCTTCCATCTGGACATGTGGTGAGGACGTGCCCTGCCCGGGGGGTGGGGAGCCGTCCCCCCGCAGGGCTCAGGACACCCTCTCTGCCTCCAGCTCACACCTCTGCCCCACCAGGGACCTGGACACCGTGGAATCTGTCCGGCAGAAGCTCGGGGAGCTCACGGACCTGCATGGGCTGCGAAGGTGAGTGTCCAGGGCAGCGGTGGGAGCTCCTGCCCTCCCCCCGCGTGTGCCCTGGTTACTGGGCTCAGGCTGGTGGCCGCGGGTGGGGGACAGTCCCAGCCTGAGCCGCCCTTCAGGCTCTTGGCCCATGTCCCTCACATACCCCTGCCTGGGGCAGGATTTTTAAGGAGGCCAGGAAGGACAGAGGCCAGGACGACTTCCTGGGCAACGTGGTGCTGAGGCTACAGGTGAGTGTGGTAGGGACAGAGGCCCAGGAGAGAGGCCGGAGGGGCTTGATGAGGGAGTCGAAGGAGGAGTTCCGGGTCTGCACCAAGCAGAGCATGGGGTCTCCCTCCTGCACCCCCCAACCCCCCCCCCCCCCCCCCCCCCCCCCCCCCCCCCCCCCCCCCCCCCCCCCCCCCCCCCCGCTCACGGGCGTGGGCATCTCCGGCGTGCCCCGCCTGCCAGGACCTGCGCTGCCGGGAGGACCAGTGGTACCCTCTGGAGCCTTGCACTGAGACCTACCCAGACCGTGGTCAGTGCCACCTGCAGTTCCAGTTCATTCACAAACGAGTAGGTCTGGGACCAGGGCCAGGGGCCTCCCGGTGGCCCTGCTGGATTGCGTGGGCTGCCCCAGGCTTGGGGCCCTGTGCTCACAGCTGTGCGGGCCTTCCTGCAGAGAGCCACTGTGGCCAGCCGCTCCCAGCCCAGCTTCACGGTGCACCTCCACCTGCTGCAACAGCTTGTGTCCCACGAGGTCACCCAGCACCAGGTATGGCCCTCCCAGGGCCGGCTGGGCAGGGCCAGGCTCAGCCTGCCAGGTCCTGACCCCCCGCCCTCTACCTGTCCCCTCAGGCCGGCAGCACCTCCTGGGATGGGTCGCTGAGTCCCCAGGCTGCCACCATCCTGTTTCTCCACGCCACGCAGAAGGATCTGTCTGACTTCCACCAGTCCATGGCGTGAGTGCCCAGCCTGCCCTCCTGCTGGCTGGCAGCTCAAAATCCAACCCTTGGGAGACCTCTGTTTGGCCCATGCTGTGTGTTTTACGTTTTGAGTCAGTTGCCAAGTTTAAAAGATCTGCAGAGTTCCCGCACGGGGTCACACCTCCAGCTTCCTGTGACACACTAGCCCGGCGCAGCAGGGCTGTCACGTTGCTGGGCTGCAGTTGGTCAGAGCAAAGGTGCCTGTCCTGCCCAGTCCGTCACGGATGGACTCCCTGACATCGCCTGAGTCCTGGCATTTGCCCCTGCCCCAGACCCTGCCCCACACCCAGCACCACTGCCTTTGAGTCAACACAGATCTGTGTGCTGAGGACACTATACATGGGGGACCTGTCACATCCCCAGTGCCACAGTAGATTGTGGGAAGGTCAGGAAGGGGCACACATGAGCTCACAGACATTTCAGCGGACACGAGGGTGCTGGCCAGGAGGGGCAAGGAGAGTGGGTGCTGCTCTGGGCTGGAGCTAACAGTTGGCATTCGGGTTGGGGCAGAAGAAAGCTGAGGGAGGAGGGCGGCTCTGGGGCGGTGGGCATGTGGGTATCCCTGGCCGGGTGGGGGGTGCCGGTGGAGACCGGAGCAGGCAGTGATGGGGCAGCTCAGGCCGGGCATGCAGGTCATGTTCTGACAGGGACTGTACTGAGGCCTGTCCCTGGGTGATTATTCTCCTGCATCCTCCCATTCGAGCCTGTATCAGCTCCAGTGTCACCTCCGGGAGTCTGAGCGGTCTAAAGAGCAGTCCCAGCTGATGTGTGCCACCAAATCTGATTTTTCAAAAGAAGCAAGAAAGCCTGAATTTTAAAATCATAAATATCCTAAGTTAGGACATGGGTGACTATTTACACACCTGAAAAGCACCCATGGGGACAAACAAATCCTATGGGTTACCTTCAGCCGCTGGCTCCCAGCCTCTGCGGGTCCATGGAGGTCCGCAGGAGGCTTGGGGGTGGGGGCTGTCCCGCCTCAGCCCTGTGAGCAGCGGCAGGGAGGCAGGTTCCCTGCTGGCCCCTGGCTGAGGGCTTCCTGTCTGCTGCAGGGAGTGGCTGGCCTACAGCCGTGTCTACCAGAGCCTGGAGTTCCCCAGCAGCTGCCTCCTGCACCCCATCACCAGCATGGAGTATCAGTGGGTCCAGGGCCGGCTCAAGGCTGAACAGGTGGGCTGGGGCAGGGCGAGGGCTGCTGGGCAGGCGGGGGTCAGGGAGGGGCTGCCGGGGCTCCCGCCTCATGACACTTTCGTGGGCCTGCAGCTAGAGGAGCTGGCCACCTCGTTCAGCTCCCTGCTGGCCTATGGCCTGTCCCTCATCCGGAGGTTCCGGTCAGTCTTCCACCTGTCTGTCTCCGACTCCCCAGCCCGGCTGCAGTCTCTCCTCCGGTCAGTGGGGTTAGGGATGAGGGACCGGCGGGGGCACCTGCAGGGGCGGGCAGGCCTGCTGGAGGAGTGAGCAGGGGGGGATGGGGCAGCAGGCTGTCTGTCCCCACAGGGTCCTGATACAGATGTGCAAGATGAAGGCCTTCAGAGAACTGTGCCCTGACAGTGCCCCGCTGTCCCGCCTGGTGACCGAGGCGCTGCGGGTATGGCACCCAGCCCAGGGGTGGGGCGGGCGTGTGCCTGGGCCTAGTCCTGCCCCCTGCTCACTGCCTCTGTCCACAGACAGGCACCGTCGAATGGTTCCACCTGAAGCAGCAGCAACACCAGCCCATGGTGCAGGTGAGGGGGCTTTGGGCAGGGTGCCGGGTGCTGGGTGCGGCTCCTGCTGCTCTCAGCCCTGCTCAGCTCATCTGTGTCCCTGCCAGGGTATGCTGGAGGCGGGCAAGGCCTTGCTGAGCCTGGTACAGGACATCATCGGCGACCTGCACCAGTGCCAGCACACGTGGAACAAGATCTTCCATAAGTGAGCTGGCGGCTGGGGTGGGAGTCGGGCAGGGGCTCAGAAGGCGGACCAGGGGGACCCCAGGGTGTGCTGCCCGGTCACACGGCCGCTGCCTTTCCTACAGCGCCTTTAAGATCGACCTCTTCTCCATGGCTTTCCTGGAGCTGCAGTGGCTGGTGAGTCTCCCCGCCGGTCTCCAGGCCACGCCCTCCACCCTGGCTCTGGAGCCCTGCCCACCATACTTGTCCCTTCACAGGTGGCCAAGCGGGTGCAGGACCACACGGCGGCGGCAGTGAGCGGCCCCGTGTCCCCGGAGATGGGCGAGAGTCTGTACCAGCTTTACATCAGCCTCAAGGAGCTCTGCCAACTTGGCCCGGCCCCCTCTGAGAGGTGGGCGGCGAGCGGGCTGCGGGTGTGCAGGGAGCGGGAGGCTCCAGGAGGGCCCGCAGCCCCGGCCTTTCCCAGGCTGAGATCCGGCTTTCCCCAGGGACGGAGTGCTGGCCCTGGACGGCTTCCACCGCTGGTTCCAGCCGGCCATCCCCGCCTGGCTGCAGAAGACCTACAGTGTGGCCCTGGCTCGAGTGCAGCGCGCTGTGCAGATGGACACGGTGGGGGCGGGGCCTGGAGGGGCGGGGTCCCGGCTTTAGTGTTGGGCTGGAGCTGGATGGAGACCGGGTCCAAGCTTGGGGGGCGGGGCTTGGAGCCCCGTTTAGACCCCAGAACATGCATAAGCAGGTAACCTGTGATGAACGATGCTCTTAAAGCCATTTGTGCGCAAAACGTTGCTTCCTGATATCTTTAGTGTGAGCTGTGGCCTCCCTTTACAGATGGAGCCTTGCCTGGGGGGTCTGGGCGGAGCCTCACTTGAACCCCTTGCATTCCCCCTGCCCAGCTCTGTACTTGCCCGTGGTCAAGGCTCTGAAAGCTTGATGAGCCCTCTTTTCCGCTTGCTCCACCATCTCCCAGCTGGTGCCCCTAGGTGAACTGACCAAGCACAGCACGTCAGCTGTGGATCTGTCCACCTGCTTTGCCCAGATCAGCCACACTGCCCGGCAGCTGGACTGGCCCGACCCAGAGGAGGCCTTCATGATCACTGTCAAGTTCGTGGAGGTGCAGCTTCTTCCATGTGTCCCTCCCCATCTGTCCATGGCAGCCTCATTCCCACTCCACCGCCCAATCTGCCCCTTCTGGGCACCTCCCATTGATCACCTGTCCCCAACCCCAGGACACCTGTCGGCTGGCGCTGGTATACTGCACCCTGATAAAGGCCAGGGCCCGGGAGCTCTCTGTAGGCCAGAAGGACCAGGGTCAGGCAGCCAATATGGTAAGGGCCAGAGCTGGGGGCTGGGGGCTGGGGTGAGGGTAGGGGTTTGGCAGTAGTTAGGAAGCTCTGCATCCCTGTGCCCATGCCTGCCCCCAGTTGTGCGTGGTGGTGAATGACATGGAGCAGCTGCGGCTGGTTATCGGCAAGCTGCCCACCCAGCTGGCGTGGGAGGCGCTGGAGCAGCGGGTCGGAGCCGTGTTGGAGCCGGGGCAGCTGCAGAACACGCTGCACGCTCAGCTGCAGGGCGCGTTGGCTGGCCTGGGCCACGAGATTCGCACCGGGGTCCGCACCCTGGCTGAGCAGGTATCTTCTTGGATCCACAGTGACCCCGCTGTGCCCATCTTCAGCCTGAAGCCCCCCAGCAGGACTTGGGCTGCCATCCAGCCCCACCCCTTCCTGAACCTAACTAAACTCAGGCCCTGGTCTCCCTCCTACTTTTTTGTGTCCCCAGCTGGAGGTGGGCATCGCCAAACACATCCAGAATCTCTTGGGCCTCAAGGAGTCTGTCCTGCCTGAGGACGTAAGTGGCCTTCCCTGCTCACTGACCTTGGTCAGTTCTAAGGGTCCGGAATTGCAAAGGGGCTCAGGGTGGGGTGGGGGGGCCGGGGTCATAGGGTGTCAGAAGTTAAGTGCCCCAGACTTGGGCAAGGAATATTTCCCTCCTGGGACTAGGTTTCCTCATCTGTCATTGAGGGTAGTAATGGGAGGAGGTTACTGGTTAATTGATCCACTATTTAGGTACCCATTTTATCCCAGGCATTGATTTAGGCATTGATTCAGTGGACACTATGACAAAAATTCCCTACCTGCCTAGAGCTTACATCCTAGTTGGGGAGATGAAAGAAGAGCTAAGTACACGTAACTAGAGCTATGGCTGCACCTATAAATATTACAAGAGGAGTCGAGAGGATTTCTACGGGAGAGGACAGCGAGGCAAAGGCCCCAAGGCTGGACCAGGCCTGGAAGGTTCAAGGGTTATAGCGGAGGCCAGTGTAGCTGGAGCCAACTGTGGGCAGGGCCAGACAGTCCAAATGATGCACACAAAAGCTCCTGGCCCTGTTTTCTCCCCAGGGTCAGGGCAAGGGAATGGGGGTGGGACCCAAGGGGCCAGAGCTGGATGTGCTGCCCACCACCCCTCTTCCCAGGCCATTCTGCCCCTGATGAAGTTCCTGGAGGTGGAGCTGTGCTACATGAACACCAACTTGGTGCAGGAGAACTTCAGCAGGTCTGCAGCCGCCGCCTGCCCACCACCTCCACCTCTCCTCCCCCTGCCCCTCCTTCCTGGCTTCAGCATCCATTCTCAGGGGAGGATGCCAGCAGCCTCTGCTTAAACGCTCACTCCCAGGGACAGGGAGCTCACTACCTCACCTTAGGCTGGGCTGAAACCTGCCTATCCTTTCTCCCTTAGCCCTGGGCCATCTTCAGGGCACAGCCGATGATGCAGGGGAACTTCTAGTTAGGGTCTGTCATAAAGCAGGGGCCCAGCAAACCAGGCAGCAGGGGCAGAGAGAGGTCAAGGGCGTGTGCTCTGGATGGCCTGGATCCAGACTCCAGCTTCACCGCTGCTGTCAGTGGCCTTGAGCAGGTTACTTAAGTTTTCTGTGCAGATGGCCATAGTTCTGGCCTCTTATCAAGGACTCAGTGAGTCATGAGAAAGGCTGAGAGCAGTGCCTTACAAAGGAAGTGGTCTGTGAGCTACAGGAACAGACGACAGTGATGAGATGGTGGTACGTCCTCCACATGGGATCTGGGCCCCAGGAGGCTGCCATCCCCTCTGCCAGGAGGAGCTCAGCTCCCCTGCAGGTGGTGAAGTGGGCGTTAGAACAGTGTCTGGTGTGTAACAAGCACTTAAGGATGTTGAATAAACGCACTGCTTTTAATATAGACCTCCCCCACTCTTAATTACGCATTTTGGTAACGAACTGCCTGACTCCACTTCGACATGTGAAATTTCCATGGTCTCAAGGCATTACAAGGACTGTGGCTTGGCTGCCCTTTTTTTCTCCCCAGAGGTAGCAGATGCTTACCCATGCCACGTGCTGAAATCCCATTCATTTGGCCACTTCCCTCTTGACTCATGGTTCTGTCACTGGGGGACCCGCCTCCTCCGCACCCGTTGTTGTTGGGGTTTGATAATCCTGAGGCTTCGTCACTAGTTTGGGAGACGTTGGCTAGGACAGGCCCAGTCCGCCCCTCCTTCCCTCAGGGAACCAATCTTCCCTTGCTATGCTGTCTGCTGGTGGCCCTGGGTGGGGATAGGGAGCAGCTGTGGGTGGGCCAGGCCCCCTGAGGCCACCCTTTTCTCAAGAACATCTGCTGATCCTTGTCTTTGTCTTCCTGTCCTGTGTGTGGCATCCCTTGACGCCTCACCCCAGCCTTCTGACCCTGCTCTGGACCCACACACTCACCGTGCTGGTGGAGGTGGCCGCCACCCAGCGGAGCTGTCCCCTGGCCTCCAGCAGGCTGAAGGTTGCCCTGCAGGTAATACCAGTGGGAGCAATAATCACCCTGGTGGGAGTGTGTATGTGGTCACCCCTGATGTCTCGCTCACCCCCTAGAGCCTGGAGATCTGCTTCTATGCAGAGGGCTGTGGCCTGCCACCCGTGGCCCTGCACACGGCCATCTTCAAGGTACAGCCCTCCTGGTGTGCCGGGGGGGGGGGGGGACACGACTTCCTTCCTTCCTGTGTTCACCTGCGTCCAGGACCACTACATAATTACAGGGCCCAGCACCACATGAAAACGTGGGCCTTTTCAATTATTTAAAACGTTCAGACAGTTACAGCAGAGCATTGAAACAAGCTTGAGGTTCCAGCATGATGCAGGGGGCTCTGTGCGGCCGCACGAGTGGCACACCTGTGATGCCCACCCAGTGCTTCCCATGTCAAACTGATCCCCACGTGGCTGTGTGCTCCTGAAGGGCAGCTCTGGGCTGTGACCGAGTGTGACAGTTCGGGTGACTTCTCGGCTGGGCCTTGTTCCCAGGATCTGCAGAGGGACTTAGAGCTTCAGGCCGCCTCCAGCCGGGAACTCATCCAGAAGTACTTCTGCAGCCGCCTCCAGCAGCAGGTGAGGCGCGCCCTTTCTCCGCGCCGCATTCACTGCGCACCTGGAGCCCGGCCTCACCTGCTCTGCCCGAGCTGACGCTGCGTACGTGCCCCACCCCCCAGGCAGAAACCACCTCTGAGGAGCTTGGGGCTGTCACCGTCAAGGCCTCCTACCGCACCTCGGAGCAGAAGCTGCGTGTGGAGCTGCTCAGCGCCTCCAGTCTGCTGCCCCTGGACTCCAATGGTGAGTCGAGGCTACTCCTGGCTACTCCGTGTCCCCGCCCTGCCCCGCTCCTCCCTGCGTCCCCCGGGGCTCCGCTCGCCCTGCAGCACTGGTGCACTTCCTCGAGGTTACCAGGGGTGGGCAGTACTGCTCAGCGAGGCGCAGCTGCAGTGCGGCTTGGAGTATCCTTGGCCCTCACTCCCTGGGCCACTTGCCAGGCTCTAGCGACCCCTTTGTCCAACTGACCTTGGAGCCCAGGCACGAGTTCCCCGAGTTGGCCCCCCGGGAGACCCAGAAGCACAAGAAGGACCTTCACCCGCTGTTTGACGAGACCTTTGAATTGTGAGTGGGTCCTCACATTTGCAGCTGGAGCACTTCCCCAGCCCTGGGCCCAGGCCTGCTTCCCTCGGCAGGGGCCAAGAGCCCCCCCCCCCCCCAAGCTGACCTTGTTTGGTCCCAGGGAGAGGGCAGCTGGGACAACTGCTTGCTGGCACAGAAACCAAACCTGTTCCCTGGGAGGTGGGGTGAGACTGTTGGGAGAAAATTCCCACATGCTACTTCCAGGGGAGAGGCCTGGACCTGAGGTCCTGTTCCCTCAAGACAGGGGCCCCCTGGTTTAGAGCATCAGCCCTGTCACAGCCTGAGCTGCTAGGCTGAGTGGACTTGGCATTTTCCTCCCAGCCTGAGAGGATGAGCCCATGTGTGGGGTGGCTGGCAGTGGCAGTGTGTAGGGTGGGCAGCTGAGCCCAACTGTCCCTCGCCCAGCCTGGTGCCTGCCGAGTCATGCCAGAAGGATGGGGCGTGCCTCCTGCTCACCGTGCTGGACCATGACACGCTGGGAGCTGATGACCTGGAAGGGGAGGCCTTCCTGCCACTGTGCTCAGTGCCAGGCCTGACTGAAGAGCCTGGGGAGGTGCCTCAGACCCGTCTGCCTCTCACCTACCCCACATCTAATGGTAGGCCTGAGCCTCAGGGCAGGGCAGTGGCCATGAGGCTTGAGTGGAGTGGAATTCGGGACGCAGAGGGCCAACCTATATTGGCTCAGGCAGGGATCCCCAGGAAAGTGAAGTTAGGGTCAGAGGAAATCCCTCCTCAGAGGTGGAAGACAGTAGAGACAGCATGGTGGCTTGTGTGGCTACGTAGATCAACAAAATCAATGTAATTTAAGCTAGGTCAAGTGTGTCGAGTTTCTCCAGTGGGGAAGGTCACAAATTTACCTGGGGAGAGGGGCCGGGTCTTGATATAGGAATAGGTCACGTTAGTACATTTCTTATGGGTCAGTTCTATGCACTTGACATATATTAACTCTTTCAATCCTTACAATCACCCAATGAGGCAGATACTGCTATTTTATGGATGAGTAAGCTGGGGCACAAAGAGGTTAACTAGCTAGCCAAAGGTTCTCATATAAAAAGGTAATATTGCAACCTGAGGCACATCTTCACCTCTTGCATTGCAACTGGGTCAATGTCTGAGCTGGCGGCCTCTTGCCACAGGTGGAGAGTGTCTCCAGTCTTGTCTGTCAGGCTGTCCTGTCTCAGGAGCTTGGCTGGGGTGGGTCCATCATGAGTGGACCCACACCATTAGTGGACCATCCAGGTTGGCTGGAGAATGGGCAGTGCTGTCCCCTCCCCCAGAACCTGACCCCCAAATGCCTCTCTTCCCAGGGGACCCAATCCTGCAGCTGTTGGAGAGCCGGAAGGGTGACCGCGAGGCCCAGGTGTTTGTGAAGCTGCGACGGCAGCGAGCCAAGCAGGCGTCCCAGCATGCCCTGCGGCCAGGGCCATAGCAGTGCAGGCTAAGGATAGGGTTGAGTCCCTGGTAGGGACAGGCTTTCCTGGGAGGTCTGGATTCTCCCTACCACAGTGCAGCCCTCCAGCCTAGCCTAACACTTGGAAGAGCCTTGTAGATCTGGGTCGCTCTGGCATGCAAAGGCCCAGAGTACAGACCCCCTGTGGCCCCCCCATTAGAGCAGGGGCCCAAGGTGATGGGTTACCATTAGCAGTATTTATGCATCCTCCTTCCTCCCTCCCTTCAGCCCTGGCCTCAGCATTCTCTGCCAAATCCCAGCACCAGGGAGAAGGGAGGCTCCTCCTTGGTGCTGGGATAGGTTTGAAGATGGCTGGTCTCAGTATCTGTCTCCTGGCATGCCTATTCCAGCCATCCAGGTGGGGGACCCGGCTCCCTTGGGCCTATTTTTCAGCAACCAGGCTCACTGGGCTCAGGGTTGTGGGCACAGAGCCTCCCTCCTGAGGGGGGAAGAGGGGACCCTGCCAAAGATGAGGTCACAGTGGCTCTGGGGGTGGCAACCATAATGAGAGAAGCCTGGGGCCTCTCCTGAGAGGGCTGCCAATACCCAGCTAAGGAGCCTTAAGTGAGGAACCTGCTGGCTCTGGTCGGTGAGCGCTGGCAGGCAGTGGGGCTGGCACAGAGGGGCAGAGGCAGAAAGGATAGCTTGGCCAATTTCATCAACTGAGGACTTCTCCCTGGGTCAGCACCTGCCACCTAGAAACTTTCTTAGCAAAAATAAAAAGTAATTCATATAATTCATTATCCTCTTAGAAAATACGCTGTTGGCCTGCAATGGGGCCCAGATCAGTTAGGCCACGCAAGCCCCCTCCCCAGCCCTCAGGACACCCTGAGGCCTGGCCCACCCCTCCCCATGTTACAGAGCAGGGAGGTAGGTGTGGGGATACTGGCTTTACTGGTATTGGGCCAAGGGCTTTGAACAAACACTACCAGGCACATGTGCTTCTGTGGTCGCTGCCCAGCAGTGGCCTGGAACTCAACAGGGGCACCATGGGTGGGTGGGGGCCTCCAGGGAGCAGGCTGAGGCTGAGCAGATGCTCTCACAGCAGGGCTGAAGAGTGGGGTCCCAGCCCTGCCTGGGGGGAAAGTGGCCTGTGCTGAGAATCAAGAGCCTGAGGCTGGGTTGTCATTCCAGCTGTGTGACCCTGGTTGAGTCACTTAACCTCGCTGATCCAGCACAAATAAAATGAGTGGGAGGTCTGAGATGTTCTCCACAGCCCCTTTCAGCTCTGAACCTCTGAGACCCACACAGACCAAAGACCCTAACTGTGTGCTCATACTCACCTAACAGGCCAGCTGAGAGCAGACGGGAGGGAAGTAGCTCAAAGGCTGGGGCCCTCAGCCCTCAGGGGGCAGGCTGGGGTGAGGTAGGGGTGGGAAGCTGGACACCTCCTCCTCTAGGCCCACCTCTCTTGCAATGCTTTTATGAGAGGGCACTGTCTGTTCTTCTGAGAAACCACTAAGGGGCCCTGCTGTCTTGGAAAACAGTGAGCCCTGAAGAGAGCAGAGGCCTCTGTGTCCCCATCACATCAACCACAGCGGGCCTGGGTCAGAGAACACTGGAGCCTGGATGGGCCCCGGGGAGTCTCTAGGCCTCTGCAGCTGCCTTGCCACACTCAGGGGAGGGGCCCAAGCTGTTGCTGTGGCTAAGGCAGGGCTCCCAGCCCAAGTGGGCCTGAACTGGACCTGGGATAGCCCAGCCCGCCTCCCCCATAGTTTAGGGGCCCTCATCTGAGGCTCCTGTCCACTTCACCCCACCTTAACAAGCTACCGCTGCCAAGTTTATATTTTATTTTCAATAGGTTTGGAGCTTTGTTGATTTTTGCATTTTTGTAAAAAAAAAAAAAAAGTTTTCACTTAATTCATTGAAAGCCCTTTCGAGCTGAGCCCAAGGTGGGGAGGCTGGGGCCAGACCCTTCGCAGCTGTCTTGCGCCCACACCAGACACCCAGCCCTGGGAGTGGGGTGGCTGCCCCTCTGCCCGCTCTGCCCTCCCACCCCCGCTGCATCTCTCTGTACAGAACAATTTTTAAAATGGAAGCTAAGACACACTATACATCGGACAGGCACGCACACACATGCACACAGGCGTCCGCTCTGAAAGGGCTGGACGTCAGCTGCACTCAAAGAGCACCAAGGAATGCATACGGAGCCCCTCCTGGCAAGGAGGGCAGGGCCTGAGACCCCCTGGTCCTCATGGTCCACAGCTCCTCCCTATCAATTGCCCTGCTAGCTGCCAGAGGGAGGGGGCGGAGAGCACGGGGCAGAGCCAGAGGGAGGGGACAGCTGAAGGCAGCTGAAAGGTGGAGAGGGCAGTGCCAGCCTGGTAGGTGGCCATGGGGGGAGGGAGGCTGCTCTGGGAACCCACGGGAGAGGACTGAGGCCAACACCCTGGCCTCAGGAACCTGAGGGGTAGAACTCCCAGGCCTTGCCCCTCGAGGGGCGTCAGAGGCCCCCCCGAGTTGGGGGTTTGGGCCTGCTAGCCTTGAATTAAATACACATTTGGTAAACCTAGGAGCTGGGCTGGTCTGGGACCCCAGCACAGCCCCTCAGGCCTCACAGCCACAGCTCCCACACCCCCAGATTGCACGCTGGCCTGGGGAGGTAGGGTGAACAGGGCCTGCCTGGAAGGCTTGTCTCTTCTCACCACGGCCCCTTTCCCACCCTTCCTGCTCAGGCCCCAGGAAGAAGTTAAAAATAGTTAGTTCCTACATTAAAAAAGAGACAGAAACAGATTCCCTGCCAAAAGGCCGGTGGGAAAAGAGGGGAAAGTGGGGAAGGTAGGGAGTGGGCAGGGGGAGGACTGCAAAAGAGTTTCTTCTTTAAAAAGTGCTTGGTAAGTCTGTTTTAAAGTGTGTGTCTATATCTATCTACAGATATACACACAGACACTGCTCACACACTGGCCTCCCACACATACCTGCACACATACAGAAATGTATACATATCCATAGTCATATACATATACATACATACATACATACATACATACATACATATACTTTAAAAAGTCCTAGGTGAAGAGATCTGGGCCGGGCCGGGGCCAGGCCTGCAGGGTCACGACTGGAGCGCGTGGGGCCGGCCTGGATGGCAGACGGGGCACTCGCTGCCCTCAGCACAGAGCTCGCACAGCATGGCGTGTTGGCACGGCAGCACCGCTCGGTTCTGCTCCTGACACTTAAGGCATTTCACCGATTGCATGTGGAACACGGCCTGCGGGCAAAGTGGCATCCTGGTCATTGGCCTGCTCTCCACTGCTGCCCTGGCCCTGGGCTGGACAAGTGCCCTCAACTCTCACTTCAGCTCCCTTGAGATGAGGAAGCTGAGGCCCGAGCTCAACAGCTGACAAGTGAGACAGCAGTGTGAGATTCCGATGATCACCGCAAGGCTCTTAGTTTCTGCTTTGGCTGCCGGCTGAGTGTGGGGGAGTCAGCTGCCAAAGGTCTAGTAAAGGCAAGAATGCTCTTTCCACTATGCCAGGCTCCTGGGGGCCAGCAGGGCACCTAGGAGTACAGAGAGCAGCCCTGGGGACCTCGCCATTATGGAGTGTCTGTTGGTCCAGGTAGAGCTCACAGAAGAAGCCGTCAGCATGCATGACTCAGGGCCCAGGCATACGAACACAGCTCAGGAGTGCTGGGGTGGGCACAGACACCACTTCCCCAGGGAGGGACATTCTCCAGCAGGCCAGCATGTTGTGTTGGCCCAGTTGCTGGGCAGAGGTTCTCAGGAGATGGCCATCCCTGGAGCAGTGTGGACCCAGTAGAGTTCCAACAGTGGCTGAGACCACTGTAATCCCCACCCAGTGCCCCCCACGACCCCTGGGGCTGACCTTGTCCACTTGTTCCAAGTGGGTCCGCAGCTGCTTTTGGAGGGAGTAGAGGGTGGACAGCGAGAGGGCCTCCAGGTCAGAGAAGGCAGGCAGGGGCTGCGGGTCAGGATCTGAGTGCAGCCGCTCCAGCTCGTCCTGCAGCTTCTTGACCTGCACCTCCAGTGCGTCCCGCTGCTCCCGGGCCAGCTCGCACTCGGCGCCCGCTGCGCTGGCCCGCTCACTGGCCTCCTCAGCCTCCTTCTTCCAGGCGTCACAAGCCTGTGGGCCCAACATGCAGCCCCTGGTCACGATGGCCCCTGGCCCCTGAGAGGGCATCTCTGGGAGCCTGTGGGATCCACTGTGGCTGTAGTGGGCCTGATGGGGAGCTGGGTCAGCGGTCTGGGGAGGGGGCACTGCCTGCAAAGAAGGCAGGTTGCAGGATGTGCTGTAGACCCTTTGTGGGCAGGGGAGGGGGATGGCCCAGCACAGATGCTCTGGATGGAGGGCCTGTCTCAGCCTAGAACCCTGGACTGGTACCCCGGCAAGTCAGGGCTTCTGGGGAGAGGCAAGTGATGCTGTAGGACCAGACCACAGAGGGAGTTCCAGGTCTGGGACACCAGCCACCCAGGGTCCTGACTGGCAAGTCTTTCCACAGCGAGAGAGCGAGAACAAAACTGAGTTTCAGGGAAGCCGGGATGGCTCAGTGGGTTAAGCGCTCACTTTGCAGCACCGGGGACCGAGGATCAAACCCCGGCCCGTGGGGACCCATATGCTGAACTGGGGAGTTCCCCAATTCAGTTCTCTTTCTGTCTCTGTATCTCTCTCTCCCTGTGTCAAAACAATAAAAAATAATAAAATAAATAAATAAATAAATAAATAATAAAATGACCTCTAAACTTTGAAAAAAAACAACTGAGTTTCAGTTCTGTCCTCCAGGGCCCCTGGCTTTCCCCACCCACTGTGCCTGCTGTGTAAGGTAGGCTTGAGCTAGATGCCATCAGAGCCTAAGGGGGTGGGAGTGGGGGCCCAGTACCTGCTTCGCCTGCTTCCAGGACTCCTCCCACTGCTTGATGGTGCTGTTGGCTTCTTCTAACTCTTGCCGAAGCCGGGCCAGCTCGGCAGCCCCCGGCCCTGACAGGAAAGCAGGGGAAGTGCCCGGGGAGAAGCTTCCAGAGGCAAAATGCTCCCAGATGCTGCTGTTCATCCCGTTCAGACCTGCCCCAGGAAGGGGAGGAACATCAGCGCTCTGGAGGGCCCTGCCCAGCCCTGCCCGGGGCTCCGAGGCGCTTGTGCAAGGCTCTAGGCGTGCAGGCCGGAGGGTTCTGCAGGGACGTGTAGGTGCTGGAGTGGAGTCAGAGCTACCGTAGTGCCACCTGCCACTTATCGGCTGCCACTTAAGTTCTGAGTCTCGGCATCCTCATCTGTAAAACGGGGTTCCCATCACTGACAAAGGGTGATTCAGGGGACTTGGAGAATGCTGTAGGGAGAGCAGTACTTTTAGGCTAGAGGGAGGGGAGTCTTCCTGTGCCCTGATGTAAGGCCTGTGTGAGATTTAGGAAAAAAGTCACAGGCCAGAGCCTTGGATGACAGCAGAGCTGGAGCAGGAAGAGCTCAGGAAGCCCTGGGTCTATCCCCCTTGTTTTATGACGAGGAAATGAGGATAAAACGTGTCATCAAGAATCCCACCAACGGTAAGTGGAGGAGCCAATACACAGTCAAGGTGTCAGACTCCCGACTAAGCCACACTGTGAACTCACCCCCAACTACACACACACACCTTTACCCGAAAGACGTTTACCAACACCACGACCCCTGCTCAGTGGCTGCCAGGGCAACCCCTTGCCTCCAGAGGGGGAGCCATAGCCACCTCTGGCTCCTTCTGCCCACACATACTATTCCAATGACTTCTTTCTTGCTTCCTTTCTCAGTAATCCAGCCAGGACGTTCCAGAACCAAATGGATTTAGGACAGTCTGTCCTCCAAGCAACACAAGTGCACCCACAATATGACAGATGAGGCTCCTGTGTGGTGCGTGCTGTGAGCCTGTCTGCTCCGTCCCAGATCACCACTGACACACCAGCGGTCCAAACTCCACCCACGCACCTCTGCCACTCAGGTAGCTTCCTCAGAGAGCATCCTCTTGACCACATCTAGGGTAGGACCCCTCTATTATTCTGAATAGCAGTCCCCAGCCCTTTGACTGCACACAACAGTGCCATCTCTAACAACAACCTGTCACCTCTAAGTATGTCTGTCATCTCTGCCTCCCCCAGAGACCAGGGCTCCATGCCCACAGGGACTGCTGAGCTCACACTGTGCCTATAAAACTGTGTTCAGTAACTACAGGGGGAAGGGATGGTTTGTGGCCAGTAATGAGGGCTGCAGTCAAATGCTTCCAGAATATGGAACAAATAGACAAATACAGCACTAGGTATTTGAAGCTGACTGTCAACAGATCAGAACACACACCTCCAAAACTAGAAAGGTGCTAAGACACCAATGGGCTGCCCCAACCTCTGGAGTGAGATTAGGAAGGTCCGAGACCTGGTCAGAAAGTCAAAGGGCAGCTCAGTGGCTCAGTGTGATCAAGGTGCCCAGCACCCTCAGGGGAGGAGGTTCTTGGCCAGGGCTAGGGAGGTAAGAGCAGCAGCTGCTGTTGCTGGAGAGGTAGCAGGTTGGGCCTGTGCTGTGTTCTATCTTGTCACCTTCACTGAATGTCCATACCAGACCCCTACAGGAGGGGACGAGGACCCTGTGTGTGGTAGTAAAGTGTGCCACGCTTCTCACCGCTATGCGTCAATATGCCCTCCAGAACCTCAGAACCCCAGCCCACCCCATTTGTGTCCAGCCAGCCGCCTTTGGGGGCAGCAATCTGGTGGCCCCTTCTGCCAGGAGGGCCTCCCTGAGCCTGTTGAGCCCTGTCTCTGGGCCTCTTGTGAACTTAGCTGTTGCAAGCCCACCTCTGGGTGCTCTGGGGGCCTGAGCAGAACCACCACACTGGCTAAAGAGTAGAACCAGAACAGGGTGGCTCTGAGGCCTAGCACTTCCCCCAGGTTCTTTCAAGCCCCAGAACCACCTTATGAGGTGGGTGCTGCCATTCCACCCATTATAGAGCAAAAGAAACTAAGGCAGAGGCTGAGCTACTTGTCCAGGATCACATTGCTAAGGTTTCGTGGAACAGGGACCTGCCTTACCTCCAAGCTGAGCCCCTGCTCTAACCTCTGCTCTGCACTGCCTCCAGCTGTGAACCAAGCTGCCAAAGGAACTTTCCAAAAGCCCAAGTTCCTGCCCCAGAGCTCTCACCCCTTCTTACCCAAAGATCCATGTGATGCTGAGGTCCCCAAAAACGTGTTTTCTGACTGGTTCAGGTGGCCCTGGGGCTGCTGCAGGAAATGTGAGGAAAGGCTAACAGGAGGCGACGGGGATGCTGAGTGGAAGGAGGCGGAGCTGCTCAAGGAGCCAGGGATGTTCACAGGAGCAGAACTCTGCAGCAAACTGCCACCTACAAGAGAGGCCAGGAGGGCTGGCTGATGAGGGCAGGGCAGCCATGTGGTGCCACACCACACAGGGGGCCCCCGAGGAGCCCGTCTTACCGATTGTGATGCTGCCTGGATGGGGCACTGTGCTATTGTCGAAAGTCTTCTCCAGGGCAGCCACCCCAAACTCGTTCAGGTCCAGGTCATCCAGCGCAGACTCTAGGAATAGAGTGATCAGGGTAGGAGCCTCCTAGCCTTCCAAGGGGCCAGGAAGCCATGGCCAGGCCTCACCTCTCGGACCCACCTGCCCTTTACTACCTTGTCTCCTGTCCCCGCCTCATCTTCATGCTCAAGTCCCACTGGACCTGTCTTCTCTTGAACCTTGGCCTATGATTGGGCTGCTCCTGCGACCCCGACCCCTGACACTGCCTGCCTAGCCAAGTCCAGCTCAAATGGCTCTCCTTTCTGAAGCCTTTGATACCCCCAGGGGGAACTAAGTCCCAATCCAGGGTTCCTGCCTCTGACAGAGGTCTTGCTCTTGAGGATAAAGTTTGTATGTCTCCCTCCGAAGGTAGGGTCATCTCTCGGCCTTCAGTGGCTAATGCGTGGTAGGTGTTCAACAAAAGTCCACTGCCCTCTGCTGAGCTGGACTGGGAGGGTGGGAACAGTATCCCTTCTTGAAGGCAACAACAGTATATCTTCATGTCTGTAACCCCAGTGCCTGCGAGGACCTGGCACAAAGTGGCGCCCATAAATGACTGCTGAAAGAGAAGAGCCGTGGCTTCTAATGACCAGGAACTCTGAGGATAGTTGTGTAAGTTGTTCACTGCACAAGGAAACCTAGTGAGAGAATGAGTGGGGGCTGAATGACATATGTCATGGAATAAGACTGCATTTGCCCAGGGGAAGAGGTATCTCTAATTTGCTGTTAAGGGCTAGTCTCAGCCCTACATTCTGGGCTCGTTTTCCCATTAATTCAAAGGCCCAGACTGCCCACCCTCTGACTCCCCCCACCCAGAGGTCTAAAGTGACCAGTATGTTAGTGAGTCTCACTCCAGAGACCTCGCATCTCTGACTCCAGCCCCAGTCCTGGCCTTGACAACAGAAATGGCCTAGTTACCTATGACCGACTCTACCGTGTCACTGGTCGGGTAGAAGGGCAGAGCATTTGCGTTCATGCCAGGGATGCTGCTGGTGCCGGCGGGGCTAGGGGGAGTAGCTGCCAGGCTGGAGGTGATACTAGAAGAGATGCTTGAGGTCAGGGGGCTGCCCACGGGGAGGATGCCCAGCATGTCCTGCAACGAGAGAGTGAGGAAAGGCAATGGGATACCTGCCCAGGAGGCCAGGGGCTGGAGACAGGTTGGGTGGGGCAGAAGGAAACAGGGCCTCCCAGGCCTCGTCTGGTTGCCTTCATGCCCACACAGGGCTCAGCCCACTTGACACTTTGTTGAGAGGCTGGGGTTGGAGGGGTGTGGAAGCTGCAGGCCCACTCACCTCTAAAGTCCTGCATGGGGGGAGGGAGAAGTGAGTCCAGAGCCTGGCACAGTATAGCTGCTTAATAACAATTGTTTTTTTTTTGACTGACTGATGAGTGAGTCCAGGAGGTGAGGGACTCTAGAGCCTGACCCCACTCTCTCTGGGTTTGGGGCCCTCAGCTTGTGGAGAAAGCAGTGCCTCCCACTCCCTGCAGCCTCCTGGGGTTCTGGGCCTGTCCTGTCCACAGCACGTACCAGAACAGGGCTAAGAGCTTGGTACCTGTTTGGGCTGAAGCAGAGGCTGCTCTTGACTCCTGGGCTCTAGCGAGTGGGATTTTAACTTGGCCTGAGAGAGAAAGGTCAGGGAGCAGGAGATGAATGTGGTGCTTAAGGAGGGACCCGAGTCCAGGAGTCCTCCCAATCAACCTGCCATGGCTCACTGAGGCTATAGGTTCCAGGGGCCGGGCCAGTGGCAAACACCTGTCATGCAATCCCTCTTCACACACATGCATCCTGCTCTCCCTCTGCACCCCTACTGCTTTCCTTAGAACTGGAGGGCTGCTCCTCTCCTCCCAGGTGACTCCAAGCCTCAGATAAGCTCCTTAAGGACCCCTCAGTCCTGCTTCCCAAGGCCCTACCCTCCATCGAGGCAGCATAGGGCAGAGAAAAGACTGCATGTAAGGTCAGAAAGCCAAGACAGGAATACCTGCCCTGGCTCAGTGACACTGGGTGAGGTGCTCAGACTCTAGCTTTCCTGTCACCTGTAAAATGGGATGGTCTCACTGCTCAGTCTGGAAGAGGCTGAGGGCAGGGGCTTCCTAGCTCCAGGTATGCTGCCCACAGCTGGCCCTGTAGGAAGGTTAACCCCACTGGGCTGCCCCTTGCACCCCTTACCTGGCATTTGAAATTTTTCAGGAACTCGGCTCCCACCTGGTCTTCCCTCTCAAAGCCAGGAGCCTTCTTATAGCTGCCAGGGGCAAGGCCAGATTCCCCAGGGAAGACGATGCCTTCCAGGTTCGGGGGCTTCCTGATGGAGGCCGGAGGTGAGCCACAGAGATTAGATGGGCTGCCTAGGCTGCTGTTTCTACAGAGGAGCTGCAGAGAAGGAAGGAGTAGCAGGTGGGCAAAACACAGGTTAGGGTACTACCTCCCTTCCAACCCTCCTCAGGAAGAGCTATTTCAGCATGGGGCTCAGTTCCACTTTCATCTGCTAATGGGCAGCAACAACAGACCACCAGGGGACCCAGCACCTGAGGGGATTATATGTGGGGGTGGGGGTTTAGGTGTGGCAGAGGAGGTGACAGAAGGCTTTGTCCCTTCTACCAGGGTGAGCAACACAGGTTCTGCACACACTACCCCGCTACCCCCCACAGCTTTTGACAGAACCCTGGGGCTGAAAGAGCAGATCCCCTTGCCTGAGGCCAGATACCAGGGTCTCTTCCCCAAGCACAGGCTGAGGAGTAGGGGGCATGAGAGGCAAACGCTGGCTCCTGGGTCGGCATGGCACCCATCCCACCCACCCCCTGGACAGGCACGTACGGCACTGAGGTCAGGGGCATGCGGGCTGGAGGGGCTCACGGGCACTGAATCTCCGGCAGCAGATGGCATGTATAAGACAGGGCCCGGCTGGGTGGGGCTGGACACAGCTGAGGAAGGCTGCAGGTCATCACTGAGGGGTGGCTCTGCAAGCGACAGGGCAGATGTCAGCAGACTCCTGAGCCAGAAATGCATCTGGGTCTCTTTCAAATGCATCCCCCTGCACATAGAGGGAAGGCTCCTGCCTTCTTTCTATACCATACACTGAGCACTTACTAGGTGCCGGGCAATTTGTATTAATTATGACTCTTCACAATCACTGGAAGATATAAGTAATATCATGGTCTCCATTTCAGAGGGGGATACTTGAGGCTCAGAGAGGCAAGGTGAGTCTCCCAGATGACAGAGCTTGGAGACAGAGAGCTAGGATTTGAAACCCAAGCTGTGCAACTCCAAGGACTGAGTCATGAATCACTTCTCTGTGCTGCCTCAGCTGGTGGTCCTGGGGCCCAAGGCTGGGACCGCCTCTGTGCCAAGAGGCTTCCCCCTCCCAGGGCCCTCACTGTGCTTCTCACTCTAGTTCCAGAGAGAAGGCCTGCGCCCAGGAAGGGGTTAAGGACAGCCAGAGCAGCGGCCAGGTGGACACGGGGTACAAACTTGGGCTCCACCTGGGATTGGCAGTGGTGGTCTGCAGTGCAAGACAGAGAATCGACCCCATTGTCCCACCCGGTAGCCACGAGCCATAGGCAGCTGGTGAGCTCTCAGAACATGGTTACTCTGAGCTGAAATGTGCAGCAGTTATTCAAATACATACCAGATTTCAATGGCAATTTGAAAAAAAAAAAAAGTTTGGTTTTTTAAATGGATTATTTTTGAAGTATCATTTTACAATGGATTTAAATAAAATGGATTGTTAAAATTAATCTGTTTCATTTGCTTCTTTTTAATGTAGTCACTAGAATATCCACAATGATATAAGGGGGTTGGCATTATGTTTTGATGGCCGGCTCTGCGCTCAGCAGGGCAGAGTGCCGTGTTGGATTAAGGATGCCTATCATGGGCGTGGCACAGGGTGACTGCTGGATCTGCCCAGTGGGCCCTGGGAGGGTGCCTCCCCCTGCCTGCAACTGTGAGTGCCTGACAGGGCACAGTCTTTGCTCTGTCTCACGACTCTGGAAACTCCAGGGCTGTGAGGCCAGCTCTAGGGAGGCAAGGGGGAAATGGAACTTCCAGTGGGGACAGGACCCACTGCAGGCTGGCAGACGAGGGGCCACTGCCCTGACTGAGCCTGAGCAGAGGGTGGGGAAGGGGAGTGCAGAGGGCACTGCCTGAGGGCAACGGGCTCAGCTTACGGTCTACGTGGGCGAAGGCGCAGAATGGTCCTCGGGGACAGCTGCCTGACTGCTGCATGTCATTGCACTTGGTGGACTTATAGATCTGGAGGGACAGAGCAGAGCGGAGGCGGGTCAGGCAAGCATGGGTGCCTTCAGCAGGGTGCACTAGCTCAATTGTCTCTTCCTTCTCCCTAGTCCACACCACTTCCCTAAATCTCTCCACACCAACTTCTTAGACTCCTGCAGCAGACCCTGCTGTCCCCAGGCCGAGGACACCCTCCCTTCTGGGCCAAAGGTCAGCCAGCTTTCAAAGGATCTTCTCAGTGCTGCTCTCCACTCAGGGTCCTGGCCAGGACTGTGATCTCCGCATGTGCCTCTGGGCACGCAGGGAGCCAAGATCACAGGCACACCAGCTCACCCCAGGGCACCTTGGGCTGGGATCTACGCTGCACCTGACGGGCCACCCTGCTGTGTGCAGGTAGACCACATAAGGCAGTCTCTGTCCATGAGTCTATCTCAGGGTGTTCTGGCCTCTCTGGAACCAGGGAGGGACAGCATGTGCCTCCATGTATCCTACACAAGATCTCAGCACGCTGATACGACTCAGGAACACACCACAGGGCCAGTGGGCTGGGGAATTGCATCAGGGAAGCTGCTGGCATTCTGTGGCTACGAACCCCTCTTCTAGGATGGAGTCAGGCTGGGCTCTGCCTGCACCTGCTCAGGCCCCGCTTTCCTGTCTCCTTGCTTCCCAGAGGATATGTTAAGCCGCCCACATCCCTCAAAGGGCGCCAGCCCCTGCTCCAAGGCCCACCTCCGGGTGGAACTGCTGTTCCGTGCGGGTGTGGCAGTACTGGCAGGCGTCTCCGTTCTCACATTTGCCAGGGTCTCCCCACTCATCCCCATGTTTTACGTTCGGACACGGAGACGACCTGGTCCAATGAGAGGGTGGCTCAGATGGATGCAAGGACGGAGATTAGGATCCGGGGATGCCAACTAGATCCCTGCTCAGGGCCCCTCTCTGTTCTCCCTGCCTCATAGGGCCAGACACCGGCTCTGCTGCTCTGGCCCAGCCTCGCTGCATCACCAAGGACACTGTTTTGCTTCCTGAGCCACAAGCAGTATGCAATTCAAGCAGAGCCAGGCTACAGCCACCACCATACTTTCTACATCGGGGCTTGGACCTAGCACATGCCCCTCTGGGTCAGAACTAAAGGGGCCTCAGAGATCGCTGGACTCAAGCTCCTTTGTGTCAGGAGGGTCCTGGATGGCCCCCTCCTTTAGCCACCCTGACCATCACCCCCCACCCTATACCTGGGCCTCCTTGCAACCCCCAGGACTGGTGTCCCTGAGAGCACAGTGGGAACAGCCCAACTGTGATTCCACTCATGCCACCCCTCCCTCCCATGCTGGTCTGCATGGGCCCAAGGACCTGTATTTGTGTTTCCGAGGGCTCCGCCGCCGGTCCTTGCTGTTGTGGTAGTAGGGACAGGCATAACCCTGGCGGCACAGCCGCGGGGGCTTCTTACACGGTTCCGTCTTATAGTTCCCCAGCACATACGTAGTTTCTGCAAAGGGGTCAGAGGCAGGGATCAGGAGGGTGAAGTGGGGAAAGGGAAGCAGAGGACACTGGGAAGGGGTGCAGGAGCTGTGGCTTCCATGAGAGCTGTGAGCAGGGCCGTCTCTGCAGGGGCCGATGCCCACACTGAGACAGCCCAGGAGAAAGGTAAGGTGGATGCTGTCCTTCATTGGAGATACACACAGCTCATCCCAGGATAAGAAGGGCACACTTAGAGGAGGTTCGGGTACACACATACATGCACTTACATACATGCACAAGTATGTATTATGAAAGCTCCGGGGGGATTTGAGGAGCCCCTACAGTGATGGGAACAGGGCAAACTGTGTCTGGGGAGACTCCCGTAGAAGTGCCCCCAAAAGGTGGGGCTGTGGTTGGCTGGATGTAAGGTGGGATGAGGGTGAAAGCATCTTCAGACAGAGGTGGTGGCTTGGGTGAGAGTAGGCAGTAGGTCATGGTGAGCCAAGCACTCAGGGCAGGAGAGGGGGGTTGAGGACAGACGTCTGGCAGGAGGGGGCCTGGTCATTTATGTGGCCATCTTTACCTTGCCACCGCGGCTCCTCACTGAGGATTTTTTCTATCATGGCATGGCTTGCAGCCCCAGCCGACTGACCCTCTATGCTGCTTTCCACTGTGGTCTGGCCATTTTGCAAGGCCTCCATGGCCTGGAGCTCCCTGGGAGGCAAGAAGACAGAGCGACCAAAGGGGCATGAGGAGGAAGGAGCCAGAATGCCAGCCCTGCTCCACCTGTGGCATTTGTGGCAGCAGCTTGGCCCCCACCCCAGCCCACAGCCATCAGCCCAGCGCAGCATCCAGCCCACCTGATGTCGTAGACAGGGGAGCGGAGGTCATGGGGCCCGTGGGCAAAAGCGCAGTGCAGGCCGTTTTTGGTGCAGTTGCCTTTGGAGTCTGTCTCGTGGATGCAGATTCCAGTTTTATAGTAGCGCAGATGGTACCTGCGCTCAGTGTCCCCTGTGGTCCTGTGCAGGAATGGACATCTGAAACATGGAAGGGGGGTCAATCACCTTTGCTCCCTGCAGCCTGGACTACCAACCCCCACCCTTTCCTGGCACTAGAAGGTGCATTGATGGAGGGGCAAGGGGCAAGCAGTGAGGAGTCTTGCTGTAGCAGCAGAAACGAGGGCCACTGTAGCCTGAAGCGGGCATAGCAGGGCCTGGCACGCCCACTGCAGCCTGCTCAGAAAGTCCTCTCCAAGGCCAGGGCCCTGAGCTGCCCCAACGAGAAGCTCCAGACGGGGGAAACTCCTGAGGGAACAAGTGCTGCCCAGATCAGGGGTTCTCAGAAATGCAAAAGGCTTTATGCCCTCAGTGCCACGTTAGACTGGGGGAGGTGTCAATCTTGACCTCTGTGAGAAAGAGGGGTGCTGGCGGGGGGTGGTTCAGTGAGTTTTGCCCATTGAAGCCCCATTAGTGCCTCTGTAAGGTTTAAACAAAGGACAAGCAGGGTGAATGTCTCCTCAGTGATGTTCCTGGGTTTGCCATCTCCCTGTGTTTGTCATTTGTGCTGTGCCTGTTTCTTTACAGAGCATTGTGATAAAATATTTAGGGTCAGCAAAATGGGAAACTGGAGAGGCTGTGTCTCTGAACAGCCAGCCTTGTCAGGGACTGCATGGGATGGAGTGGGTGGTGGCGGGCTGTAGACAGGGTTCTTGTGACCTGCAGGAGACTGTGACAGAGGGCCCAGGGATCACTTAGGTTCAGATGTGGCCCTTAGGCTTAGCAGAAGAAAGGCCTGTGTAGGGTTTCCCAAAAGTGGGGAAAGAAGAAGGGGCCTCCCCCAGAGGCAGGTCCAGGACATCAGGAGGTAGGCCAGGCTGCTGCAGTGGTCCCTCCAAAAGCAGCCTAGGGCGGGCTTCTCAGCCTTGGCCTGGCCTATTTGGAGGGCACCTGACCCAGGAGACATGGGGCTCCTCTGAGGACAGGCTCGGGGCACTCACTCGTCGCCCTCCGGGCAGAGGCCTGTGGCCTCGTCGTACTTGGTGCAGTAGACGTCAGGGCTATAGTTGAAGGTGCCGTCCCGACGGCGGATGGACCGGCGGCGGCGCTGGTTCACAAAGTGCCAGTGGAAGCAGGTGTAGGGCCGATGCTGTGTGCATTTGTGTTGCACAAAGAGCGGGCACTGCTCCGTACGGAATTCCTTCAGGTACCTGCACAGAGAGCCCCCGTGTAGGGTGTGGGCCAGGAGCAGACAGTGAAACCCCTTGTTCTTGCATAGGGGGAGCCACCAAGTCCCCCAAGGGCCCTGCTCCTGGGATACCAGGAGTCCCAGATCTAAGGCTGGACCTCAGCAGGCGACCTCTTCCAATCCCCAGGTCCGCAGCCAGCCTGAAGGGTAAGAACCACAGACAACAACAGTCCTCAGTGGTCAGCTGTTTGCCACGTTGGCCAGTGAGGGCATAATCAGTGCTTGGTTTCCTGAGCCCTCCCTGAAGGTTCCCAGGCAGAGAGCTGCAAACAAGAGCACGAGGAGCCCCCCTCAAACTTCCTGTGGGGTTCTCTGCTGCACAGATCTGCCTGCCAAGTCCTGCAGGCCTCACCTGTGCCCGGAACAGGGATGGGGCTCCAGACTGAGGGCCAGGGAGGCTGCTGCTCTGGAGCTGAAAGCCCAGGTCCTAAGGCATCCCTCAGGACTACTGACTCAGATAATTGCTGTCCTGTCTACCTGCCTCCTCCCAGAGACATTGCCTAGCACTACGCAGGTGTCTGGGAAGGAGCTCACATTAGAAGCATCTGAAGAGACTCCCTCTCAGCCTTGCCTAGCCCCAGTCTCTCACAAATGAGTACCCACAACTGCTGGGGCTACTTACATCCTGACCAACCATGGGGGTGGGGGTGGATGGGGGTTGGGGACTCTGTCCTTCTGGCCTCCTCCCATCCTTTATCTCTCTTCTTTGCTTGTAACAGCCAAGACACCTGAAAGGCTCCCTAGAGCCTGATGTTCTCCTGTCCCCTTTGGCATGGGAACATAAGGTCTTTCTTCCTGTCACCCTCTGTCTGCTTAGAAAGAAAGCAGCGCCCTATGCTGTACACAGATACCAAACCCTGGCAATGAGTTGGGAAACCATCCCCCAACTAAGCCAGTCCCTCCTAGGCAGCACATATTCTGGACCCAATAGAAGCTAACTCAGGTGGGAACAAGTGGGAAATGGAGAGGAGGAAGCTGAACCCAGGGCCAGGAGCAGAGAAAAGTGAGCAGTGAGGATTATCAGATTCAATATAGGACATCCAGCTAA